>LPNX010199060.1:124049-230627 GCA_001517045.1 Pseudotsuga menziesii | reverse complement strand
AATAATATTTAAAAAATAAATATATTTAATTATTACATCCAAAAATAAATAAAACATTTAAATACTAACAAAATAAAAAATAAAAACTATTTTTAATGTTAATAAAAATGTAATAAAATTTGATTTTACTTTTTTTCTCTCTTACCTACCCACCCATTAAACCACAAATATTTTTTTTATATAAATATAAAAATTAATATGAATATACATAGTTTATTGTTTTTTATTTTATGTGATGTAATATTTTTTATATAAATTAATATAAAATTTATATTAAAAAATAATAGTGATTTTTTTTATTTTTTTAATACTATTATAATTATATTTTTCATTATAAATGAATATATTTGAGTTTTACATTTATTAAATATATAAAAAGTAGTGGTCTATTCATTTAAAAAAATAATAATATAAAATTCAAAAGTTTCCTATCATTTATTATGTGTGTACAAGAATCTAAATATTTCATTAATATTTTTAATCAATATCTCTTAACTCTACATTAACTCAATATAGTTGTCAACTACCATTAATGAGACGATTTAGGTTGACTTTCATTAGATTTGATCTGACATGGCATATTTGTAGTGTGATGTGGTTTTTTTTTTATTTTCTTTAGGAGGCCCATTTTAGACCCCAAATTTCCTCTAATTGAGCGACATGCTATGTATGAGTCTCGGCTTCGCACTGTTATTATTACGTTGGGAAATAAGTTGTACAGGATACCGGAGGTACCACCTCCTGCCGCTATCTCTTTGGTTACTACAAAACAATGCAGTAAGCTCATTTCCAAAACCAAGAAATTTTTTTTCTTGATGATCTGCCCTCAGGGCAAGAAGAAGATCGTGGCCACGACCTCCAGAAATGGCCCATCTGCATGACAACAACAAATGGACGAGGTCATGGAGGAGTACCAGGACATATTCACCTCACCCGCAGAGGTTCCTCTGCACTGTCAGGTCAAGCACCCCATCGATCTGACCCCAGGTGTGCTACTAGCCAATGGACTGATCTATCGACGCTCTGTTCTAGAGAATGATGAAATCAAAAGGCAAATTTAGGAGCTACTACAGAAGGGTCACATCCAGCCAAGTTCATCGCCCTGTGGGAGCCCGATCGTGTTGGTACAGAAGAAGGATGGGACTTGGAGACTCTGTATTGACTATCGGGTGCTTGACAAGATCACTGTCCGAAATAGGTACCTGATCCCATGGATTGATGACCTCATGGACCAGCTTAAAGGGGCGAAATATTTTAGCAAGATCGACTTAAAGTCCGGGTATCACCAGGTACCGATCGAATCAACCAATGTGTGGAAGACTTCCTTCAAAGCTAAGGAGGGCCTTTTCGAATGGTTGGTCATGCCTTTTGAGCTGACAAATGCTCCTGCAACCTTCATGAGACTGATGGATGACATCTTGCGGCCATTCACCAACTCATTTGTAGTAGTGCACTTGGATGACATCTTGATATTCAGCCAGGCTTGGGAAGAGCACCTCCACCACATCCGACAGGTCCTCCAAACACTGCGGCAACACAAGTTGTGTGCCAATTTGGACAAGTGCACTTTTGGCATGACCCAGGTTCAGTATCTTGGATACATTATTGATGAGTATGGGGTACATGTGGATCCAACCAAGATCCAAGTCATTCGATACTGGCCAGCCCCAACTACTCTAACAGAGCTTCGCAGCTTTCTAAGTCTTGCTATTTCTACCGTAGGTTCGTGTTGGGATTCTCTCATATCACTTGGCCCTTGAGTCAAGTCACCAAGGGAGGAGAAAAAGAAAAATTATTCTGGTCAGAAACTCAACAGAAGGCATTTGCAGAATTGAAACATTGCCCCTGTTGTTCCCTAGTGCTCACATTACCAGACTTGCAACAACCATTTGAGATCGATAAATATGCCTCTGACTATGCTATTGGGGCAGTCCTTACTCAATAAGGGCGTCCAATAGCACATCACAGTGAGACACTGTCCGACAGAGTCTGCAAATATCCCACTTATGACACAGAGATGTATTCCATTGTATAGGCTTGTCGACAATGGAAGCATTACATTTTGGGGAAGGAAACGATCATCCACATAGACCATCGACCCCTGTAGTTCATACAAACACAAGGGAAGTTACAGAACGATCATCATTAGAAGTGGTCCACATATCTACAACAGTTTCATTTGAATATCAAGTACAAGAAGGGAAGCACCAATAATGTTGCATACTGCCTTAGCCGACCACTGATCATGGCGATAACCACCATGCTCAACTCTTATGGGCACGAGACCTCTGATTGGCCGCTTCTCTACAAGAGCGATCTAGAATTCAGCCACACATACAGGACGCTCTTGGAGGGAAACCAAGTTCCAAATTTTCACCTCCAAGATGCACTACCATGTCACATGGGACACCTTTGTGTTCCTTCAAGCGAGCGTGCCAAGATGATTTGGGAAGCACACTACAGTAGGGTCGTTGGGCATTTCGGGGTCGAGAAAATAATGGTAGTACTGCAAAAGTATTTTTAATTGGTTGAACCTTCGACAGGACGTCGGGAAGTACATCTGATCCTGCACTGCCTACGCCATTGCCAAAACGTCCATCAAGAAGCAAGGCCTCTATACTCCGTTGCCTACCCCTAGTCGACCTTGGGAATCCGTCTCCATGGATTACATGTCAGGCCTTCCTTCTACTAAGCACGGCAACGACTGTGTGTTCGTGGTCGTCGACAGATTCTCAAATATGGCCATAATGGTGGCCTGCAAGAAGAATATCACAGCAGAATCCACTGTTAAACTCTTCTTTGAACGAGTGTGGGCACACTTTGGGATCCCACAGTCTATAATCTCAGATCGGGACAGCAGGTTCCTTAGTACATTCTGGTCTAGCCTATGGTCAATGCTAGACACTAAGCTCACAAAGTCCATAGCTTTCCATCCCTAGACTGATGGCCAGACAGAGGTCGTCAACTAGATGATCGTACACATTTTGCGCATGTACAACTCAAAGCATCCACGCACATGGGATGAGAGCCTCCCCTATGTACAACATAGATATAACCGGGCCCTCCACAACTCAACTGACCACAACCCCTTTCAGGTGGGCTTGGGATTCCAGCCACTATGTCCCATTGACGTAGCCATGCCATTTGCAGCTACTCAGGCTAATTCAGCTCATGTTCAGTCTGAATTTTCTAAGGCGAACAACTTTATTGAGCGCATTCAGCACATTCGCCAATAGGTTCATGACATATTGGACAAATCCAATGCTAAGTATAAGCAACAGCATGATTAGCATCGGGTGCAACACAACTTCCAAGTGGGCGACAAAGTGTGGCTACATTTGCAAAAGGAGAGCCTCGCTGGACCCCACCGCAAGCTTTGCCTGCTCCAATATGTGCCACACACCATCACCAAGGCTATCAAGGACAATGCCTTCGAGCTCATTATTCCACCATTCCTTGGTCTACACCCCATGTTCAATGTGGACCACCTTCGACCCTACTTTCCACCTCTACTAGACACATCAGACGTGGCTGAACAACTCACAGCAACAGAGTTAAACCCTGACTGCATGGAACAAGCCACAACTGATCAGATTATGGACACACATATCAAGAACACCCGCCAGCAGATGATCCAGCTATATCGAGTTGTCAAAGCAGGCCAACTCCTTCACCAGGGAAAGTGGCTCACCAGAGACCAAGTTCAGCAGAAGTTTCCTCATCTCATGGAGGAACTCAACGCAATGGGGACCATTGCTTCCTAAGGGGGTAGGAATGATCCAGGAGGATATTGGTGGCCACCCACCTATTCCACCTGGACCCCCACCATTGTTTTTTTCAGTTTTCCAATTTCCTTAATTATAGCACAATTTACTAGTTTTGGCAGTTTTCGGGTCCTAAACTTCCGAAGCCGTTTTGAGGCCCTAAATGACATTTTTTCGGCATCGAATAGTCTGGAAAATATGAGTCCATTTTGGACTTCATAATTTTCATTTATGGATGTAGTCCTTGAATATATATTTCTAACGATGTATCATGTGCGTCAAACGGAGGTAGTATGCAAAAGTTACGACCTCGGGAAATTGATGTACCAAGTTACCCAATGAGGCCCACATTCTGGCGTTTCACCTCCTAGGGTCAGGTTTTTGGATGTGTAGGGTTTCCATTGTTTCTCAATAATATATAGGCCTTCGAGCCTCATTGTAACACGGAGTTCAGAGGCATGTAGCTGCCACATGTATTTTCATAGATAAGCTACCAGCACTCTAGCTAGTTTATTTCCATTCTGTATGTAAACAAGTTTCAGTTCTTTGATTAATGAAATGAAGTGTTATTTCCGCTGCATATTTGTTTCTGTGGTTATTTGTGTATTCTGTTGCTTTCCTTCATAAATCTGGATCATGTGGGTGCACCACCTCCACTAGATCTTGGATCCTAGAACCTTGTTTATCTTATTTGGATCGTGGAGGCCTAAACCACCCTTATCCTTGGGTTGGAATAACTTGTCCCATCCCACCAGATCTATTTTGGAATTTTTTGGGCTGCCACCCAAAAGGAAACCTCATTCGATATTGAGGATTTCCTTCGGAGCCACCAAAACCAAAAATAAATAGATTGGCATGGCCTCAAGAACTGAATTTACCAGGGTCAATCTACCAAGAAAATTTAACGGCTTGGTTACCCACCCTGATAGCTTCTTCCTCATTCGATCTAGAAGGTCCTACCATGACACTTTCTTGATTGTCCCCTCCACCATTGGAGCTCTGAAGTACTTTGACGGTAGGGTTCCCACGTAGAATCTGAGGATGTGATTGATATTGCTTTATGTCACCATGGGAGTGTTAAAGAATAATATTTGAGCTTTTTATGGGTTCACTTCCAACTCGGAATCCTTGGAAAATATTGTCAGACATTTATTGAAATATCTTTCCTCTTGGACTGAAGGGTTCCCCATAAACATGGTGTCACCCACGAACTGTTGGTGAGTTTGCTTGTTTGTGCCCATATGAAGGTTTAAGCCGCGGATTTTGCCTTTGTATGTCTGTGTTTTTATTAGCCTACTTAGGCCTTCTTCCATGGTAATGAAGAGAAAGGGAGATAGGGGATCCCTCTGTTGGATACCTCTAGATGGATTCAACGTGCAGGTGGGAAATCCATTTAGTAGTATAGAGGAAAATGTGGAAGAGACCATGTTCATTACCCATTCAATCTAGACTCCTCCAAAGCCAAAGGCCTTCAAAACTTCTTGCATATACTAGCTACTCAATTTGTTATATGCTTTGGCAATATTGGGTTTAGCAAGCATCCTTGTTGTTTTGGTTACTTTCAGGGAGTGTATAGCCTCATGAACAAGAATAATGTCGTTAAGGATTTGTCTTCCTTCCACGAACCGAGATTGTTCCAGACCAATCAGAAGAGGAAGGATCGGTTTTAGTCTGTTAGCCATGACTTTAGAGATTATTTTATAAATGGTATTGGATAGAGATATGGGTCTTTATTTACTTGGTGCATCCGCTCCTTCCGATTTGGGGATGAGAGTTAGGAAGGTCGCATTTCCCTTAGGACTCCTCGAGCTTGGTGCGATTCTTCAACAATTTCCCATACTTCCTATTTTATTAGGTCCCAAAAATAATGGAAAAAATTGGAGGTGACGCCATCCGGCCCGGAGCCTTACCCAGAATCATCTAATGCATTACATCTTCCACCTCTTGAATTTCTATTGGTTTTATCAATATCTCATTGTGTTCCTGAGTGATTACCGCAGGGAGGAGTTGGGTTATTTTTTGCAATGTCTTGTTGTTTGTTCACTTGGTCTTCCATCATGACCTGTTTAAATTGGTTGACCAACTCCTCTTCTATCTCTTCTATGGTTTCAACGTACCTTCCATCCATATTATTCAATTTGCGGATCTTCAATTGTTGCATGTTTTGTATCACCGTGTTATGGAATAATTTAGTGTTACGCTCTCCTTCTTGAAGTCATTGGTTCCTTGGATTTTGCTTCTAGTATATTTCTTCTTATCGCTACCTCGATGCTATCGGGGAGAGGAGATCATTTTATTTTTGTTTGAGGTCATTCCGATATCCTTCATTCATACCCATTCTTTGTATCTCCTCCAGTTGGGATATCAATCTTATTTTATCCTAGAATATGCTTCCAAAGTCTTCTTTATTCCATGTGCAAATCCTAGATTTCAGTGCCTTCAGTTTCTGTTGGAATTGGCACATCCCTGATCCCTTAGAGGGAGCCAATTCCTGCCACCACTATTGAACTAATGATTTAAGATTTTTGTTTTCAATCCATAATTTCTCAAATCTAAACGAGTTTAATATTGAGATGATCAGACCTATACCATTGTAGACAGATAGGCCAATGATCTGATCCAACCACCGAAAGGACATTGGATGACACCTCTCCTGCCTCTTTGACAATATCCTTAGATACCAAGAATCTATATAATATTGAAACTACATGGTACTCCCCTCCACATCTATTATTCCATGTGAACCATCCATTTCTTGTTTCTAAGTCAACTAGTTGGATTTCCTCTATGAAATCCCTGAAGGATTCTTGGAATTTGTCCATAATCCTTCTTCCCCCTTTATTTTCCCCTAAAGAGGTTATAGTGAAGATCATAGTTCCCTTTGGGATTCTAGGTGTGCTTGATCCATCAAATCATATCCCTTTCCTTCGACCAGATTCCTATAAATTTTTGCATCAAATATTTCTCCTTCCAGAGCTCCACCTTTTCTCGAAGTTTCTTCGATTGGATCTAGAGCGCAGGAATGGTCTATGCATGCGGAAGGAATCCTCCTAGGCTCGAATTTGGAACCTAGAGTGGGATCCCATCCCTTTCANCCCGATATCCCTAGCTCCCCCCCCCCCCCCGGACGTTGTTGATATGCGGGATCACAGTCATATATTTTATGATCGATGTGGAGGGGGAGCGACCCCCTCCCTCTATCTCCATTTAGTAGAACCCTCACAAGTTGAGAGTTGGATTCCATGCAGGCTCGTCTACAGACGCCTCTCTCCTCCATAGCCCCAAATTCCACAGTTCTCCCAATTATCGCTCAGTTGATCCTCCATGCAAATGTTGTTTGGTATTTAATGAGTATTTTACTGCTTTATCTTCTGAATTTCCTTTTATTTGTTACTTTTTCTTTTATAAATTTATATTCACATTTTAATATATATTTACACACACACACACCCTAACTCCATGTCTTTTCCAGGATTTCTTACGGAGGATACAACCTCTCCTTAGGTGCTAGAAGTTATGTGTATTTCATACTTTAGCTCAACCCATAGCAATTAAGAATTGTGAAATATTTAAACAAGGATATAATATCCATCGTTCCCAAATAACTCTGAAGAACAAACTCACTATTAAAGTTCTGAGGTCATTAGTTTTACCTCTCAGCTCATATAGAGTTTGGTGGATAGACGTAGTGAGGAGTTGCCGCGTGGGGTCAATTCTAACAGTGCATTGAAATCCATTATGGTACCATTTTACATCTATGTGAGGGAGTTCTAGGTTGTTATAGTTTTATTATTCTTCCCTTCAGAGCTCGGAGAGATTTATCTCAACCCACACCTTTCAAAGTAAGACTTAAATCCTGAATATTGTATTCACTGTGTTGATCTGGAAAAACCTCTCTATACATACTACATCTCTACAAATTTTACAATAGTTTGGTGTGTTTGGAGGAAAGATATTGAGATACTGTCAAAGGAATTTCCAGCCAGATTGTGGTGAGTAATTATGTCCCAGACTTGTTTTGTTTTAATTTCAATTATGCCATTCTAGATTCTACATCCTCAAAGTTCATAGAAATTAATTCCAAAAATATAAAACTTTGTAGGTATCTAAGCCACTTGGGAGTTCTGGGTCATGTGTTCGGATTCCTTTATAGAATATCTTTGGTAAGCATTGTACCCTTATCTAGCTTGTGTTCCTCTCGGGCTTGACGGTTAGTCCATGATCATGGATGAGAAGGTTCTATAATTCAATCTTATGTTGCCTCTTCACCTTTCATGGTGAGAGATTTGTTGGCATTCCCTCCATTTTGTTTGAGGGTTTTTAGAGTTTGCACAAGACTTATGCTGTAAATTGAAATAATGGGACTTAAGGGCTACACCCGAATTGAGCTATGTTAAATTTGATGTAAAATGAGCGGCCGAGATATCGACAAGTTAACCCTCTTTACTTTGTTATATAAGTTGCTTTAATTTAGTGATTGTTTAAACCTTATTCAAAGGGTTATTTATTTGGTGGCTTCTTAAATAATAATTAGGAAATTAGTTAAAACATTATTTGTGAAAATATTGTTCGTATTTCAGTTGTTGCTCAGTTTGGTTCCAATCCATTTCAATAACTAAATATTTATTAGTGGGGTCATGTAGAGTTTTTCCATGGGTTTCACTTCCCATTAGCAATCTAAAGTTTTGTGTACAATCACTTAAAGACCAGCTTGTAATAAGATAATTAGGACTACCAGATATATTCATCCTCGTATTCCTGGACACCTGAACCTAATATCTAGAATTATTTATTAGTGGGGTCATGTAGAGTTTTTCCATGGGTTTCACTTCCCATTAACAATCTAAAGTTTTGTGTACAATCACTTAAATACCAGCTTGTAATAAGCTAATTAGGACTACCAGATATATCCTCGTATTCCTTGACACCTGAACCTAATATCTAGAATTTGTCTGTTTTAAACAAGGTTTATTTGTGACACATAATCATATCGTTGGTAAATACAAGGTGTTTGATGATAGATTTATCAGAGATTGTGTGTTGAGATGTGTTTCCTATGATTATGTTTAATTGTTTAGTTAGGGTTTTATCTTGAATAGTTCACATAATGCATAACTCTATTTTTAAAGAATGGAAAATATAATTTACTATCACCTAGTTTGCATTATCAACAAATTTTCATTTTCCAATGTGCTTCGGCCCTAGGTAATTTTCCCGAGTTCCAGTCTATAAAAATTTGATATGCACAGGATTAAAGACTTTATAAGGCTCGATCCAAGGTCTCTTACTCACATTCCCGTCAATTTCTAAGCGTGAAAAGCATATTCTAATTCCGTTGACTTGTTACAAGATTATTTAGAATCCAAAACCACTTAACACTTATCTGTAGGGCTTTGGTTTTGTCCACTTAGGTGGACACAACTCCACGTTTTCTTACAAACACATAATATTCCTAGAAATTGTATACACGGTAAAATATTTTAGTGCATGATTTATTAATACTAAATGAGTCTTGGCCATATGCCAATCCTCAAGCTCGACCTTGGATATTGAATCTTAGTTAACTTATATTCCCATAAATAAGGGAATAAAAATCAGTTTCTTGATTCTTTATTTAGGGCTTGCGACCCAAGGTTTCACTATACCCAAATTCCCAGGTTATTTTGCTATCCTCTATACACCGGTTTTATAACAATTCTTAATGAATATTTTATCGATAGGTTTTAATCATCATGGTTCATGCCCTCCATAACAAAGAATAAATTGAGGAAACATTTACAATGGTAAATTTAATACTACTATCAAAATAACTGATAAAGTATTTTATTCAGATAACATAATAGTTACCTAATAATATTCATTAAATAGAATGAAACATTTAACAAGCATTACATGGTCATACTAACAACTGCAAAAAATCTGATATAGTCAATGGGAAGTTTTTAACAAATTCTAATCATAAGGAAATGAATAAAACTTATCGGCAAATAAAAGTGGTACTGGGAGCTTCCACCCACTTTTCTAGAACTCAAACTTAACAAGATGAACTTTTATTTTCAAGTGCCACCAAATAAACTAGGGAAAGTTACTACCAGAGCCTAGAAGCTATAACTCCACAAAGCTTGATAGCTCTCAAATTTCCTAGATCCTGATAGCTCACATTTATCATAGAGCTTGGTAGATGACACTTATCACAAATCTTGGTAGCTCACACTTATCACAGATCCTAATAGCTCGATTTCAACAGAGCTTGGAAGCTCTCTTTTCATAGAAGGTCATGTATTTTTTCCCCTATGCATGGTTTTTATTTTCCTAGGAATTTCTTGGATAGTAATTACATGTTCCCCATTTGGAAACTTGTACACTTAGGGATGAGTAAAATTTCAACTATTAACTTAAATGAGAGTTATGTCAATTCGCAAAAAGGCTACTCATAACCGTACAAAAAATTTAATTAGAAATATTAAATAGCTATTTATTTACATTACTATTTAATGTCACCAAGGTCATAAACTTATCAAAGAGAATTACCATCATTTACATGTCTATTACAATAATTAAATTTTACCAGGGGTGTTACAATGCTCCTCCCCTAAAGCATTTCATCTTCCTCAGTGAAATCTTGTTCAACATTCGCTAATTGAAACATAAAAGGATAAGCTTGCCTCCTTTCATATTCTATTTACCAGGTGGCTTCTTCTGGAGCATAATGCTCCCATTATATTTTAAATTGAGTGATTTCTCGCTTTCATAGCACTATTTCTCTTTGATCTATGATATTTATTGGTTGTATAAGAACCCCTCCTTCCAGTTCCACCTAGAGCACATCCCATTCAAATGACATGGATTTTGTCATAAATTAATTTTTTTAACAGACATACATGAAAAACATCAATGAATTCTAATATGAGGGGGTTGTGTTAGTTGATATGTAACAGGTTTCACTTTGGCTAAAATTTCAAAGAGACCCACAAATCTAGGTGCAAGATTCATATGAGTTCTGGCTCTTAAAGAGCTTCTTTTCGGTTTTACTCTTAAGAACACATGATCTCCCACTTGGAATTCTTTCATTGTTCACTTAGCATCAGCTTGGAATTTTTTCCCGTCGTGGGTTGTTTTTAGATTTTATTTTATCTATTGTAGAATATATTCCATCTGTTCTAACATTTTCAGCCCAAAACCAACCGATCTTCAGGATTTCCCTAGCTTAAAGGGGATTTTATATCCTACCATAAAGTGCCTCAAAAGGACTCATTTTAAGGGAAGCCTAATAACCGTTATTATATGCAAATTCTTCTCACTTACTTGGTTGTTTCATAACATACATGTGCAACATATATTTAAGTACCTGATTCACTCGTTCCATCTGCCCATCTGTTTGTGGGTGGTATGAAGTGCTAAAATTTAGTTTAGTATCCATGCCTACAAATAAATCTTTCCATAAATTTGATGTAAAATTGGTATCTCTATCTGTAATCACCATCTTTGGTATGCCATGCAGTTTAAAGATCTCCTTCATGAATATGTCAACGATATTAATCGCGTTGTAAGTGGATTTGACAGGTATAAAATGAGCTACTTTAGTAAGCTTATCAACTACCGCCACAATTGAATCATTTTGTCTTTTAATTCTAGGTAGACCTATTATAAAAATTCATTGTGATTGTTTCTCACTTCCATTATGGAATAGGTATGGGTTGTAGCATCTCAAAAGGGTGTTGATGAATTGACTTAACCTATTGGAATTCTAAGCACCTAGCAATGTATTCTGCTTATTTTTTCTTCATATTTGGCTAATAAAAATATTTTTTGAGGGATGTAATAAGATTATGATATCCCTAATGTTTGGAATATAGGTTGTCATGAAGCTCTTTGAAGGTAATTTGTTTAATTTGCAGTTGGTTTGGTATGTAAATTATGTTTTTAAAGCGTGGAAAACCTTCTACATCAATATGAAATTCATTTGCAACACCTGAATCAAATATGTTAATACATTGTTCTGTCGATTTTTTCTATTCTAGATCCTCTCTTGAGGTTGTTTTTATTAGGTTTTCCAAATCATATTCATGGTTGCTTGTTATTATTGCATGCAAATCATGTTGTTTTTTACTAAGGGAACCTGCAACCACATTTTCTTTACCTTTAATATGCTTTATATCAAATTTATATTCACTTAGTAATTCAAACCATATGGCTTGGTGTACATTAAGTGTATTTTGATCAAATAAATATTTCATCCCAAAGTTATCAATCAACAACATGAATTTATTTCCTAAAAGATAATGCCACTAGATTTTCAATGCATGGATAATGGCTATTAATTCTAAATAATGGGGGGCATAATTTATTTCATAACATTTTAGTTTACAGGATTCATAACAAATGACATGACCCCCTTTAGTCAGTACACCATCCACTCCTTCTTTGCTTGCATCGGTGCAAACCATAAAGTATTTCTATTGATCGATTATCTTTAATACAGAAGCAATGGTCAACAAGTGTTTCAACATGTCAAAGTTGTCCTAACACTGCTAGCTCCATACAAATTTAACTCCTTTCTTATGCAAGGAAGTAATAGGGTTTTCCACCCATGAAAAACCTTAAATAAATTGTATGTAACAACATGTAATACCCATAAAGGATTTTATATCATGGTCGTCTTTTGGTATATGCCATTCTATAATAACCTTAATTTTCTAGGATCAACAAATATACCCTGGTCTGAAATAATATGTCCTAAATATTGGATTTATTTCTTAAATAACTCGCACTTATTGAGTTTAGCATACAATTGATGTTCATGTAAGGTTTACAAAACCATTCTTAAGTGTTCTTCATGTTCTTTTTCGTCCTTTGAATAGATCAGAATATCATCAATGAATATGAGTGCAAACTTGTCTACATACTTATTGAGAACATTGTCCATTAAGCACATAAACATTGCAAGAGCATTAATCAATGCAAAATGAAGGACTACAAACTCATAATGACCATATCTTATTTTGAAAGCAATCTTATGTATATCCTCATCCTTTATTTGAACATGATGTTACCCATATATGAGATCAATTTTGGAAAATATCTTGGCTCCTCTCACTTGATCAAACAGAACATAAAATCTAAGTAAGGGATTATTTTTCTTTATGGTCATTTTGTTCAACTATATATAGTCAATGCACAAGCAAAAAATGTCATCCTTTTTCTTAACAAAAATAACAAGTGCACCCCATGGTGACACACTTGGCCGAATGTATTTCTGATCAATCAGTTCTTGCAACTGCATTCTTAGCTCTATAAGTTCAAGAATACTCATGCAGTAAGGGGATCTAGATATAAGTGCTAACCCTAGTAATAGATCAATGGTAAAGTCTAATCTCTCCTAGGTGGTGAGCCCCAAATCTCTTCAAGAAAAAAATCTTGAAGTTCTTTCAATACGGGGATGATTTCTGACTGTATTTCTCAGCATTTAATATTTGAACAACATACAACTAGAATATTTTCCTAGCACACTTCTTAATATGTACTACTGAAATTTGTCTTATAAACACCAGTTTAAATATACCCTTAGTGAACTGATTCTTTCCTTGGTCATATATACAAGAGTCTTATCTAAGGGGTTTATAACTGCATGATGAGATTCCAACTAGTCCATGCCAATAAGGACATCGTAGGATCCTAAAGGTAAGACATTTAGATTTACCCATGCATTCATGTTATTCAATGACAAGTTACATTTTTAGAATCACATGTTAAAGGAAATGACCAATTGGATGATCTAGGATAAGGGATTAAATATTCAATTTTGGGTAAAAGCCATTAATTGTTCCAATTACATATTTCATCACACTCCCACCAAGGCTCTAAGAGATATAACATTGAAATCTGAAGCATGGAGTAAAATTAAACCAAATGTAAGCCACTTTAATGTGTTTGGTAGTGAATCATGGGCTCACATTCCTAATGAAAAACGGAAATCCTTACAGCCTAAGAGTGAGAAATTCATTTTTATTGGATATTCTAAATATGTAAGAGGTTATATACCTATTCAATCAAAATCCAATGATATTATTATTACAAAAAAAATTATATTTGATGAAAATATATTGGCCTCTTATCCTAATTAGGCGCATGTGGCATCTTCCAACTATGAGAAATCTTCAACCATTGCACCACTCTATATTCCCAACTTCTCTAATTATGGTCCTAGTCAATTTTATTCTTTAGATGATGATAGTGAGGATGAAAATCCACGTATGCTTTCTCACAATCCTCCAATTGGGTCCATTGAACATGAATCTGCACCAACACCACCACTTCCTATATTGGTTAATACAACATGTGAAGTAGTTGGTGATCTTACCAGTGATACCGGAGATCAACATCGAATATGTTCAAAGTTCCAGTGGGCCTCTCCCCTTTTGGCTTAAGTTTATAAGACTCATAATCAAACACATTTACAGAATCTAATGGCCATCCAAATTGGGATGCAACAATGAATGAAGAATATCATTTCTAGATGGAAAATGATACTTGGGATATTGTACCTCTTTAAAAAGGAAGAAAATTTGTTAGATGTAAATGGGCCTATAGAACTAAGTATGGATCAGATGAAAGTGTTGAAAGACCTAAGGCAAGGTTAGTTTCGAAATTATTTTCCCAAGTTGAAGCAATTGACTACAATGAAACATTTTCCCCTGTCACCAAAATGAACTCCATTATGGCCCCAATGTCCATATAAAGAAAGTATGAAACCAACTCATAATGCTTATGATTTATGTTGATTCCCTTATTCTTATTGTTAGTGATCTAAACTTTTAACCCATATGAAATCAAGCCTTAAGAATAAATTTGAAATGAATGAGATAATGCATTTGCATTATTTTCTTAGCCTCCAAGTCTTGCAAACAAAAGAAGGAATTTTTATTTTTGCAGTATAAGTATGCTTGTGACCTTATTCATTGATTTCACATGTATGATTGTAAGCCATCCCTTTTCTCCCTTCAAGTCTATATCATGCCTATAGTCAAACTTTATACCACCTACACTATACTAGAAGTAGATGCTACCTTGTACAATCAGTTAGTTGGTAGTCTTTTGTACTGTACTCATAGTCATCTTGATATTTCCTTTTTTCAATCATATTGTTTCCCATTATATGCAAACTCCCCATGATAGTTATTAGAAAGTACAAAAAAATATACTTCAATATATATGTGGTACAATTCAATTTGGGATTTATAACAATTCAAGGGGGACTCCTTTCCTGATCGATTTCACTGATTCAGATTGGGTTGGTGGCCTTGATGATTGGAAGTCTAGTATAGGTTGTATTTTGTCTTGTTTTCATACTTGTCACTTGGGCTTGTAAGAAACAACATTCTCTTTATCTTTATTTAGCAGAAGTTGTCAGAAATGATAACTCTGAAGGTCCTCACTCATATTTTTGGTGTGAGTTTGATGAGGAGGACTTAAGGCTTTGTCCTTTGTATACTTATGTAAAAAGTGACTTTTATACAAATAAAGTGATGTTGTTTTGTATTTTATAAAGTGGATCACATTTAAAGTATTGTATTTAATAACTAATGAATTTAATAATATTAAATGTGAATTTAATGATGACCCTTGATTTTGTAACTTGACCTCAACCATAGATTGGGTAGTTATGTAAAAGTAGTTACAAATTTGAAGTATAAGACAAAGATACAGGGACAAATGAATACACTCACCATCAGAGAGAAAGAAGAAGAAAGGTGGAAGAGAAAGGAGAGATACCCTAGAAGAAGTGACACGATTTCCAAGAGAAGGATAGCAGAACGGTTCCCTAGGCATCCTGTAGAGACCATACAACAGTACCAACACATTAATTATTATCACACATGTGGGATTGAATCCTAAGAAAATAGATTGCAGCATTAATTGCAGACTGTACCAATCATACAACATTTATTGCAGGCACGTGGGGACATGAATTTTGATGCAAAAGGTACAATAGTTCATATAGGTCGTACTAGCATGTGTGGATAGCCGTGTAGCAAACCGTATAGTTTCTAGTTGACATGATTTTCGAGGTGTTTTGTTGTTGTAATTAATGTTTGGGATTTTGTCAATTATGGTTGAATAAAAGATTCATTGTATTGAAAATTTATGAGTACTCTTCTTTATGAAAATTTTCTTTCTTCAATGTTTTCCCCAAGTTGGGGTTTTTCCCAATCGTTTGACCAAAACAACTGTGTTCAATGTGCTTGATTGATATTTCAGTATTTGGAGTGCCTTTGGCTTGGTGGTTTTAGTTTCAAAACAATATTTATGATTATTTAATTAAATCCCTAAATGTCTAAAGTATTTGACACAATGTGCAAATGAATGTTTTCATACTTATGTCATTTTTCTTCATGGTATCATTATAGTGATACTGAAGTAGGGACCAAGCTTTTGTTTCACAGTAAAGAAGTGCAGAAGAAAAGTTGATCAGTTGTATTTCAATTATTCTTGTTGTAGGTGTTTTCCAATAATGAGCATACAGTTTGAGGATAGGTTGGATGGTGTTTCCAACTATATCCCATAGAAAGTAAGAATTATTGTTATATTGAAAGAGTGGAAAATTTGTAGTTTCACAAACACTAAGATGACTAAACCAACAGATAAGGATGAGCTTGAAGAGTTTAAATCTCTAGAATCTAGGCCCTAGGGAGTAATATTGGATGGAGTCAAAGACCATATCATTCCACAGTTAGTAGAAAAGAAAACAACTAAGGAGATGTGGGATACTTTGAACTAGTTGCTTGAAGCTAAGGATATACTTTCATCCCTGGTGTGTAGCTTGTCTCTAAGCACCATTTTTTAGTATGACCAGGGATGAAAGTGTATCCTCCTACTTGACTCATGTGGCACATGTGAAATATGAGTTAGCAGTTGTGGGAGAGATTTTCCCTGATTCAGAGTTGGTGAGGATAGCTCTAAAGGGCTTCAGTAAGAAGTGGGATGTCTTTGTGAAGTGCATTGTAGGTAGAGAGAAGCTTCCCAATTGGTCCATATTATGGGATGACTTTACTCAAGAGGATATCCAGGAGGGGTCTCAGCTTGGTCAGGTTAGTGAGGAATTAGAGTAGAATATGGCACTTGCAACAAAATAAAACAAAAAGAATAAATACATGAGTCATGTTTAGTGTTTTCAGTGTGGTTAGATGGGACACTATGTCTCTAAATTTCCTAAGAAGAAGAAAGGGAAGACAAAGAAATATTCAACAACGTATTCAGTAGTAGAAGACTTTGCAGCCAAGTTCGAGCATTAATTGTCTCTAGTCTCTAATGACTCTAGTGCAGGGAGCTCTGCATTTGATCATGTCTAGATTATTGATAGTGGTTCAACCAGACATATGACTGGAGTCTCTGATACCTTTCAGATTATCAATGAGCTGGTACCAGGACATTATGTTCAGATGGATATTAACAGTCCACAGGTGTTTATACGAGGAGTTAGAAAATTTAGGTTCCAACTGGACCTTAGTGAGATCCTGGAGATAGGTAGATTTCTCTTTGTTCTTGGGATGAGAGTTATCAAACTGTCGATGTCATCCTTTTAGGATGAGGGTTATGGGATGATGGTGAGATCTAGTCATGTTTTCTTTTATCAGAGAGATGAGCCAATTGGTACTACCATTATGGTTGGAGATCATAGGGACATATTATATGTTTTGAGAGGACATGATGTATGTCCAAGCATAGATGGGTGGTTGTCAAAGTCTGAGGGTCAGGTAAGAGATGCACCTGATCGATATGTGATTTAAATTTATTCTAATTAGGAGAGTGATTCTCTATGTAGTAATATAAGAAGACTCAACTAGTCTAGTGGTGGTGGTGGTGAGCAGGATGATGAGGCTCAGGTGGAGTCTCATGAGTCAAAGTTTTAGTTTAGAGTTGGGCACTTGTCTCTAAGAAGGATTCCAGAGCGGGAGGGAGTTGTTTCAGGCATTGGAGATAGAGATTCATATGGTGTTTTGCACCTTCCTCGTTAGGAGGGAGTGTTGTAAATTATAACTCTAAAGGTCCTCACTCATATTTTTGGTGTGAGTGTGATGAGGAGGAATTAAGGCTTTATTCTTTGATTATTTATGTAAAAAGTGACTTTTATATAAATAAAGTGATTTGTGTTTGTACTTTATAAAGTGGGTCACATTTAAAATATTGTATTTAATCATTATTAAATGTCAATTTAATGATGACTCTTGATTTTGTAACTTGATCTCAACCCTAGATTGGGTAGTTATGTAAAAGTAGTTACAAATTTGAAGTATAATACAAAGAGAAAGGGACAAATGAAGACACTCACCATCAAAGGGAAAGAAGAAGAAAAGTGAAAGAGAAAGGAGAGATACCCTAGTAGAAGTGGCATGCTTTCCAAGAGAAGGAAAACAACATGGTTCCCTAGGAATCCTGCAGAGACCATACAATAATACCATCTCATTAACTATTGCACACATGTGGGCTTGAATCCAAAGAAAATTGATTGCATAATTAAGTGTAGAGTACCGGTTGTACAACATTTATTGTAGGCACACCGGGACACAAATTTTGAGGCATAAGGTACATCAATTCATACAGGTCATGTTGGAACGTGTGGACAACCATACAACGGGCCGTATAGCTGCTAGTTGGAATGATTTTCAAGGTAGTTTGCTGCTATAATTAATGTTTACAATTTTTTCAGTGAGGATTAAATAAAAGATTCATTGTATTAAGACATTATTAGTACTCTTATTTATGAAAAAAATTCTTCTTCGGGGTTTTTCACTGTCTTTTGACCGAAACAACTGTGTTCAATGTGACTGATTGATATTTCATTGTTTGGAGTGCCTTTGGCTTGGTGATTTTAGTTTCAAAGAATTATGTATGATTCTTTAATTAAATCCATAGATGTCCAAAGTGTTTGACATAATGTGTAAATGAATGTTTTCATACATATGTCAGTTTCCTTCAGAAGCAGAGTATCAAGCTACAATTAATGCAAGTCAAGAAGCCTTATGGATTCAACAGTTCCTTTCAATTTTGGATTCCAACTGTAACATCTAACTACCCTTTGGTGTGACAATCAAATTTCCAACAAGCTCACCAAATATATAGTTCAACATCAATGTAGAAAACACATTAAGTTGCAGATTCACTTCATCAAAAAGCTTATTTAGGGTCTCTTTCTCTAAGCACTGTTTTTTCCTTGAGATGATAAAGTTGTAGACATCTTCCCAAAGTCTCCTACAAAAGTGAAGTTTTGCAAACTTTGATCTACGTGAGGAGTTTAACGATTTGTCATTAAGGGGGGATAGGCTATAATGCATCCTTCCTTCTCCTATTGTGTCACTGTTGTAAATCCTTCAATGATATCCCAAGTTGTTCTTAAGGGGGGATGATAGGATATTTAGACACATAGGAGTTAGTTAAGATCAACTTGGTCTAAAGTGTATTCAGGTCAAGTGTGTTTCTTTAGTATGCATTAGAATGCATTTGTACTTATGCAATATGAGGGTCATGATATGTTCAAGACATAGAGTGATTTGATGTTTCATCCTCACCTCGATCTTAATGGTTATCAATATGTGGCTTAACACTTGATTGGTCCATGATCTCTATTTAAATACACGGATGGATATTCACTTGGTGATCGATTGTGAGAAAATCATATGTAAAATATGTTTTCCTTTGCATTAATATATGGCCTCAAGTAGTTACTTGCCTTAGATTATTTCCCTCTTTGATGGTTTTAACCATGTAAAACATTAATGTGTTGATTTATGATTTGTTTTTGTGAGTAGTTTCTTAAGGTGTTCGACCTTGCGAAAATACCCTGTTTTATTCAAACTGGGAGAAACCTTAGCATTTAAGGGGAAAAAATTGAACTTTTAAAAGTTTAGGTAGCATTGTCCTCATTGTACTTTTTATTATTATTTGTACACCAAGTTTCTACCTTCTTTTTTGCAACTAAATTCCAAAAAAATAACAAAGTTGAGTTGTCCTAAGGAGATCCACTTCCTCAACAAAGTGGGCATGTAGTTGAACTAACTCCAAAAATAGAAAGAGATTCAACACCTTACAACATTTAGATCCCATTTTGCAAGAAATTAAGTCATATCACCACATAATTTATTAAATAATGTGTCATGAAATGGATGCACATCATCAAATACTGAATCATCCTCTCTTGAGATAACTATTCCATTCACTTAGTGGTTGTTGCATTGAACTTTAAAATTTTAGGGCTTCATGGGCATTTTTGCAATATTAAATTAGTTCAAAAGAGCCATGGGAATGTTTTTCGCCTTAAAGTATACATAAAAGTTCATTTTTTTATGATCAAAATCTCAAGGACAGTTGAAAGTGATCATTGGTGCATTTTTATTTCATTAGGTAGTGGCATGTTGTGAAGAAGACTAGATGCAATTAAAGTATCTCGTGAAAGCATAACTAGTGTTTGTGCATTCTAAAAATTAATAAAATTCTATTTATTTACGAGTCTAGCATGCTCCACTCAAGATTGTAGAGGTAGTGGCACAAAAACATGGATACAATCCCCCTCAAAATATAAATCCATTGGAGGACATATAAGAGGGATTATATTAAAAATAAAACTTTGGTTGATTGCATATTTTCAAGGAATTAATAGAGTGTTTGCGTATATATGGTGGTCAATAAACAATGACAATATCCCCATCTACATGAAAAATTATCCAAACTCAATTGTCTTAACCATTTCAAGGAGCTCTTTTGATCTACAATTTCCAACCATATCAACCAATATGTTATAAAATCATTGGTTCATAATGTGTTGCATCCTTTTCTTTTTGGTATAAAAATACCATAGATCATATGAACCTCACTCACTAAATTCTCATTAGAACCATTGTCTACCACAACAAATATCGACATTCCTAGCTCAAGTAAGTTGGACACTATGAACTAAATATCTATCTTTCTAAAATCACACAATCCACTCCCCATGGCATAGATCTTGTCTCAAGATAAATCTATCTACAAGGGATACTATTATGACTTCATGTCCCTCAACATGCATCTTGAATATCAACCACATTCATATAAAATAATGGTCCTACTTTCCCAATCCCATGATCCAAAGGTTGTTGGAGGATATATGATGAGAATTACCTCCACCCTTCCTAGAGTATTTCTCTCCATTATTTCACTATAACACCTCATCAAAATACCAACATAGTGGTAGGTTTCATTACATATTAACCCATGCATTAGAACTAGGGCCACCATTCCCACATAGTGATCCCTTACCATTACCAGACATTCATCTTAGAACTATATATGTATGAGCAATTGCTTTGAAAATCCCTAGTATCTTGCATGGCATAGGCTTGATTAGTAAACCATCAAAGCATCGTATCATAATTTTTAGGCTAATCTCGACTTGTTCAAGAGATATTAATTGTGATTTAATATTGATTCATTTAAAAAAAGATTTGCCATAAATAGTTTAAGGTGGCACATGGTTTTAGTCGATAGTCCTAGATTACTTGTTATCATAAACAATACATGCAACTCTGATATCCAAATTCCTATCATTATAATACTTAGCATTACTACCTCGTAAAATCCTACATAGTCAACAATACTGCATATTGGTTTATCACAACTTATATCCATATCATGTTAACTAGCATTCTCTCATGTGATCACATGTACATGATACATTTGCATATAATATATAGTTTAGAAACACATAAACTAGCATCAAAATTATGTGTATGATAAAAATCAATATAATATCACTCAATTATATGGAAAATAATCAAACCTAGCAAGTACATTAGAGATGCAACATCATATTTAACCATGTCTAGTCACTAGTGAAAAACAATTCCTCCTAGATAAGAAGAATATTAAAATTGTTTTTATGCAATGTTTCTCATTGTTTAAATTGCTCCTCATTCTCCATGTCAATATAAAATGGTCTAGTTAACTCGTATACCCTAAAGGTTGATCAAAATAGGGTACAAAACATAAAATATTTAACTATTGAATAACTAGGTTCCAATGTGGGGGCACTACACACTCGAATACACATCGTTATGTGGTTGATAAAAAGTGTAGTAGGATGCATTCCAATTTTAATTTTAATAAATCCTAGTACCAATAATAATTTGACTTTAACAAGAACAAATGTGAATGGAGATCGAGTGGGCACAACGATTTCTATCATGTTGATATTGGTTCCAATGTGAAGAAATGTGTAGATCTAGTAGTGAAGGAGTGTTCTTTATATTTCGTTGTATTCACAACTAAAATCAATATACACACTCAATAGTGTTGATATATAATGATGTAAAAATAGGCATAGATTATATCTATACCCATAGAAGGAAACTAAATTGTTTTGGAAAACTTCTATGTTTCTTGGATGAAAAAGGATTACGTGTACAAACTAAAGGAATAAGTATAAAATTGCCCCTACCCATAATCTCTACCATGCAAATAAAACAAGGTGGATGGGTAGCAAAGCTGCATATTCCCTGCTATTGATTTGTAAATCAGTAAATTTGATTTCTATTGAAATTTACCAAATTGATTTATAAATCAATAAATTGAATTTCCATTAAAATTTTAAATTAGTAAATTACCTAATAAAACACAAGCAATATAAATTAGAAAAATTTTCACTCTCTCAGTAAACAAACTATTGGGAAAAATAGATCCATCCTATGCTAAAACTGAAGCTTGTTGGCAAAAAAAATCAACATATGAGCGAGCATTACATGTAACAGACAGTCTAATTACATGTTGTAACACCCTAGTTTTGACCCCATGGTATTGAATTGCATATGATATGAATAGAGTTAATAAATCGTGGTATGGAGCTCAAGGCAAAGACCCCACAATGGATTTAGTATTTTATGTTTCGGCAATTAAAATCAATGTCGACGGTTTATGTGCTAGCCAGGCACAATATGTTTTGAGACATCATGTAACTATGCAATTAATAAAAATACCACGACTAGATATGTGCCACAACATTAAAGAGATGGGGGCATGATTTCACAAGGAATAGGGAGGCGGGGGGAATATTCAAACCCTTGAGCCAATGGGAAAAAGCCAAATGTCAAAGGGAAAACCCATAAAGTGGTCAACCACCCATTTTTTCCTTTTGTGCCCAATCATCTAGAAGTGGTTGAAGAATTTATTTCCTTGGGATGGGAAAGGTATGGAGGTCGAATTAGAATTTGGGTAGCCACCCATTTTTGGAAAACTTGTTTTTGACCTCTTGGGAAAGTAAATGCTTGGAAATGCATGCCCAAGCTATTATTCACCCATATATTTCATTCCTCACCCATTCTCATGGAGGTTGGGCTCTCTCACGCAACTAAAGCTTGTTGAGATTTCTCCCTCACGATTTCTTGTTGTTTTCTTCATTTTCTTCATGCCCAGAATTCATTTCTGTGTTGTCGGCGGATGAGAAGAAGGGAACCATGATTTTGGGGTTTGAGGAGGCTGTTTTTTCCCCTGTGAGAAAGATGGGAGTTCTCCCTCACATTTTTCTGTAGTTTACCCATTTTTCTCCATGGTTGGGAAGTCGTTTTTGTGTTGCTCGGCGAATGGGAGAAGAGACCCACGATTTTGGGGGCTTTAAGAGGATGTTTTTCCTCTCCTCATGCATTTGAGATTGCTGGGCATTTTCTCCTCATGTTTTCTGTTGTTTCCTCATTGTTCCATACCCATAAATTCGTTGGTGTGTTGCTCAGTGGTTAGGGAGCCAAGATTTCTCTATTTGTGGGAGAATGGAGGTCCTTTTTGCTCTTGCTATGTCTAGAAACGTTTTCTAAGTCCATATGTATGATTTGGGGGTTTATGGTGGACGATTTCCTCCCATATTTCCCAAGAATGATTCCTGGAATCGTATTTTTCTCACCCGGGGTTGTTTTTCCCCATATGCCATTTCTGTTTGTGGTTGCCAAACGTTTCTCTACAACCCAGCAATTGTATTTTGTTGTGAAGTGCATGCTTGTGTTGACTTGGCTGAGTAAGTCCAAGGAACCCATATGTTAGATGGTTGACTATGTTTGGATGTGATTGTTGGCTTGGATGAGTAGGTCCAAGGCCCCCATGTTATTGGCTTATTGCTCTAATAGTCTGTGAAACCCAACTGTGTGTTGGCTTGACTATGGGTGTATGGTCTTGCTGTGTGTAAGCCTGTTGTTCCCTAGTTCCTTGTGGAAATCATGCCCAGCTCAGGGGTGGCAGTGGCATTGAGCGATTGATGAGCACATTGGCCTATGGTTGGGTGGAACGTTACAGCAACATAGCTAGTTGCAGGGAAGCCTCTTCTCAAGATAAGTATTATTTGTGTATTTAATTTCCGCAACTGTGTTTGTTTTATGAATTACTATGAACATGTTGAATGCTTGAATGAATGTGTTTTTCTTTCACTGTTTATTTTATGTATAATGCATCTATGTATTTTTTTAATCCAATGCATTTTTATTATCATGCTCATGGGGCTATATTGCTCGTTTGACAGCAACAACAGTGTAGGTAGCATCCTCTCCATTGTCGGGATGAGGGGTGGGGACGTGAAACATGTCAAGCAGTTTTCTACAGGTACACTCGTATAGAGTCCTTAAGCACAATATCAACTACAAGCTCAAATCTAAATTACACACGGTCAAGTGTCAATTACAAGTTCAAATATAAATTGCATGCAGGACATAAGGCAAACCTATTAATGCACTTGCTCCACATGATACCCACATTTCATAATCCTGGAGAAGATTAATTAATACTGAGAATAAGTTCAAATCTAAATTTCATGCAGGACACGAGGCAAACCTATTAATTCACTTGCTCCATGTGATACCCATGCTTGCATAATTCGTGAGAATATTAATCGACAACTAATACTAAGAATTAGTATAGTAACCCATATAATAACAATTGTCATACATTATAAGCTCAATATTGAATGTAACAGATACATGTTCGCCAAAAAGTTCTTGGACATTTGGAATAAATAAAAGAATATTTAATTCATGAATTGCAAACTATTATATTAGTCATATTCTGTCTAAAAATTAGATAAATGGAAAGGACAAAAACATGTTGTATCTGAAATATAATTCCCATCCTTTCTTCAACTCCGTGGTAGAAATAAAAACTGACTCGATTAAGGTGTTTTAGAATTGCTAGCTATCACTACAGGTCCCTTCTATTGGTGAAGAACAAAAACAAGTTTCACAATGCTCTTATTTGATCAGCGGCAAAGGTACCTGGCCTTTGCATTGATGCATACCAGCAAAAAAGGTAGAACCAACAAACACTATCCTGTGGATTTCTCTAGAATAGTATTATGCACATGTTTAAGCTCATATAATTAGGGCTTTTCAACAACTTTTACCTATTGTTTCCTTTTGAGAATTGAAATAGACGGTGACCATGCACATGTTTAAGGTCATATAATTAGGGCTTTTCAACATCTTCTACCTATTGTTTCCTTTTGAGCATTGAAATAGATGGTGACCATAGGTAGACCAAAGTTGATGGACTCTGTAAAGTAGCTGATATTGAAATGAAGGCAGTTGTTGACTAGAAAGACGTTGTAAGATTCAATGAAAAAAAAACTAATTTGATTTCTTGTGGTAAGAAAATACCATTATTATAGATCTATCTATTTCAAATTTATTTTCTGAAGTATATAGAGGGAGCATAGATCTTATTTTCTCAAGTATATAGAGGGAACATAAATCTATTTGAAATTTGATTTCTCTAGTATATAATCCAGATTTGACACAGAATAATGCTACGTCCCAGAAAATTCGATCTTTTGATAATTGATATATGCAATCATACCTGTCGATCGTGGAAAATAATGATGATTGTCAAAGGAAGCGAGTGTTGAGCTTCTATTGTGACGGAAAAACCTAGGAATGATAGAACCATTTTTTTAAGAGCAAACAGTGAATGTAAATTCTTTGTATACTCATACTTCCAACAAGATTAATTTTTGAAATTTCCTAGAAGGGATTGGAGAAATAGAATGCTTTTGTTCCTCTTCCTGGTTGCTCTTTAATTTTGATTTGCTTGTATGAAAGGAATCAAAACTGCCTCATACAGTGCACTAAAAGCCATGTATTTTGAGAGTAATATTATTTTATACTTATCATCTTAAAGAGCCTATCATGGAGAGATTTTAGTAATTCACTGGATTGCCCTGAGGTTGCTAGGTGATCAACAATAACTCCATCTTATAAGTTATTATAAAGAAAACTTGCATTGCAAAAGTAGCTAGTGGACAGCTATAAAATACATTGGAGGTTGGTTGGAAACATTAATCCATGTGTTAATTTTTTTTCAGGAAGAAAAAGCCTGTCCTTGTTATTCTTATTAGGAATCAAAGGGCATTAATAGCACCGACCCTGAAAGGGTTACATCACAAAGAGAATACAACTCATTAGGAGAAAATCACATCTAGTCGCAGCCGCGGGGAAAGGCATGCAATAGAGTGTAGATTCCCATCAGTAATCTGTCTCATCATATTGGGGATCGATCTCAACCAAACCCATCTACCGTGAACCAAAGGGATCAGATCAGCAATCTAAAAGATGTCACTCAATGAGTAGCAGAGCAAGAATCCAAATGAGGAGTAATATCCCCATAGCATGACTCAAATGAGCTGAAAGGTGTCATATGAGACCAAATGGTCATCCATAAATTCATAATAACAACCAAATCCCGGAGAAAGTGAGAGAACAGTTTTAGATCGACGGTCTACAATCCTATTGTGTTCACGGTAGATGTGGCTGAAAGAGAGATTCTGAAAGCTAGAAACTAGCTTTTGAGATTCCCAACACCAGTGTAGAAGTTCTGGTGGGGAGAGAATAGTGGATCCCTTGGCCCAATTGATGATGACCTGTGAGTCACCGAATATGTGGGATAAGGGGATCCCCATCATCTGGGAAGAGAGAAGAAGAGCCCACAGGCCAAGTAATTCTGCTTTTGTATTGGAGCCATATCCAACCCCCAGCGCGAAATCCAGATGGTGAGCCTCATTTAAGAACAAGCTGTATCCGACACCTGCTGCTGAAAATGTAGAAGCACCATCAAAAAAACCACAAGGGAAAGTCAAGTTGGGAGGAATCCCAATCTGTCTAACTTTTTTGTGGCAGGCCTTAATGACAGGCTGAGAGGAATTCAACTGAGCAGAGTATAAAATCTGTTGAAAAATGCCGAGGACAGTCTTCTTTTTCCCATCAAAAATAGCATGGTTCCGAGCTTTCCAGATTGCCCACATCATATGGTGCGGGATATAGTAAAGGACAGAGTGTCATGGGTAAGTGGCAACCCAATAATCCATAAAAATAGAAATGGTATCTGCGCAAGGAGGAATAGTCAGCTGGAACTGATCACAAATCAGATCGAGAACACTCTTCCAAACCATGCAGCAAGAGAAAAGGCGAATGACAGTCTCCTCGTTTGAGAAGCACATTGAACAAATACCTGGGCCAGACTTACCCCTTTTTTGTAAATTATCCCAGGTAAGGACTTTATTCCTTAATACCAACCATAAAAAGCATCCAATTTTGCGCAAAAGAGTACCTGACCATAAAGTATTGAGCACTCGATTGCCCATAGCTGGAGAGAAAGATTTTACAATGCAGTCGTATACTTTATCAGCAGAGATGGTACCATCTTTTTTGTTGTATTCCCATACCAGAGAATCGGATTGAGTTGTAAGACGAATACCATTGAGAACCAGATTTCTAGTATATGTGTTCCAAGCTTCTTTCCATTCTCCATCCAAATATAACTCCATGTGTTAATTATTGTATTATTATGCACATTCACTCTAAGAGTCCAAGTCACACATCACAATTTGGAAACCAAATATCATCTTAATGTATTTAAATATGTTAATGAAAACAATTTGCTTTCACACTAATTCAGCTTGTCTTTATTTAGTACCCCTTTCTTTGCTGAAAGGGGTATCCCAATATTAATATATACAATTTAAAAATATAATTATAAATTATATTTTTTTTTAATTTATCATTATTTATTTTTATATAAAAATTTATTTAGTACCCGTTTCTTTGCTGAAAGGGGTATCCCTATATACAATTTAAAAATATAATTATATATTATATTTTTTTTTAATTTATCATTATTTATTTATATATATAAATTTTACATATTTTCTTGACCATTATTGAAGATAATGTTTTGTAATCTTGTTATTGTTCTTGGATTTTGTGCTTTGATTTTGATTTTGATTTTTATATTTATAACAAAAATGTATATTTATAAATACGTGAAAAATATTTTCATTCTTGGTTGTAAATTCATTGATTATGATTCTAGGTTGTAAATTCATTGATTATGAACACACAACTTCATACGAATATGAATGAAGTCATTTTTATATGATTCAATAAACAATATTTTTTGGACCAAACTTCCCAACCCAAATGGGTTTCAAATCCACGAGTCATAGAAATGGGCAAAGCTGGTCAAAACAACAATGACCGTTCAAATCCTCTTAAGTGCCAAGCCCAAGATATTATTCAAAGCATGACATAAGCAAGTAAAGGTGTATAAAGAAATCCATAACTGATTGCATAGATCTAAACCACAGGTAGTTTTATTATTGATTATTGCAATACTGATCAAAACAACCCTAGCGATGAGAGATGAAATTAAAGCTAGCATCGATTATAGAAAAAACCTAGATATGTGGGATTATAATTACCATAAGCCTTTGGGTTACAAATGTTTCTTTGGCCGGCATTACACGGGTACCATGCTAGTAAAAGTACCGGGCACCACTCAAGAAAAGACCGAGTTTGAGAAATGATCAGGCATAGATCCGAAGCATAAATGTTTTATAAGAACTCAGGAGTATAATAACAAATTTGAAAAGATAAATTAGAAAATTTAGGTCTTACTCTATTCTATTATGTTTTCTGATAAATTAAGATACCTTTACGGCTGTTGTGCGCGCTCTGATCTGGAATTTTGGAATTTTAATGAGGCGGAACTATGATATTGGAGAGTGTATTTTATTTTGCCCGCAAAGTTAACAGTGGGTTGGGAGGAATTGATGTAATATTGCAGTTTCCTGGGAGGAATTGATGTAATGTTGTAGTGTCTGTATCAACGTATAACATATTATATGTAGTTTCATGTATAAATTATAACTATTGCAAAACCTATGGTCGGAGTTTCCATGCGAGAGTGGTTTCTTTTATTTTGGCAAAGGCGATGCCCAGAACATATAGTCCCTTGTTTCCTCTACTGTAAAATCCAAAGTTGAAGCTATTGTTGGGAGAATACGAGATCGACTGTTCGTCCGAAGGCCTCAGGATCAATCCTAGCTTCATCTTTGCACAAACTACACCGACGAAGATGGCATGTAATGTCACGCAGAGAAAACAATATGGTATTGGAAATTTCATGGTTAGAAAGACAGTAGAAATATTTTGTAGGTAAAGGGTTATATATTTTTTAATATAAGGGTACTTTGTTATGAAAATACGGAAATGCTAATCATAAACAAAGTCATTTTTTATGAAAACAAAACTATCCCAAAAAAGTTGAGTTTAGTGACATTGGCTTCATCATGGTAGAATACGCGGTTTCGGAAATTGGAAATATATTTTTAATTATAATGCAGCTAGAAACTACCATTATCTGCAATGTTTCTCAACAAACAATAACTTACTACCGTTGATCCAAGTTTACAGAAACGAAACAATATCCCAGCTCAATATTTTTTGGTTACTGTTGACAGTAAACTTGCCTCAACGCATATTTGCTAGCAGGGAGCACACTCCGATTGATGACATTTAAGGATTTTCTCAATGTGTAATAGGATGATCATGAGTGCTTTTATAAGATTGATCCCATTGCACAGTTCAGTTTATAAGAGATTTTTCATCGAACTTCCCTGTACTGTGTACTGTTGTGAAGTAAACTTAGGCCCAGGTTTGAAGTTCTCATAGAAGCATCAAGAGCGATGCGACGGGTTGAAAATATTATGATCTTGTGGCACTAGGAAACCTAATTCTGAATGTATGTTTTCTACAGCAGAGAGGAATTCTAAAGAGAAATTATGCCAAGCATATGCATCAATTACTATTTCGGATAAGAGTGCTTATATGTTGTTAACTGGTGAGGCTTTTTTTTTTAATTTAACGATTCCCAAGTGTGGATATATATATATATATATAGTTCAAATATTTGACCTAAAGTGCTCAGAGCAAAGATAATCTATGTGGATTCCATTACTGAAAAAAACTAACTCGTTACATATTGCATTCAATAGCGAATCTATAACGAACAATCGCAACAACTGGAGAAAACGTACTGGAGAAAAATAGCATAGTGTATTCATGAATGAGAGTCAACACTCTGAATTCAACTGGGAAAACAAAAGAACAATTCCACGAAAAGACTCTAGGGTCATTTTAACAAGAAGGAGCTCAAACTTCCATTTTGACAAGGGAAACTCAATACATGTATATTCCATTAAGGTTGAACGGACTGTGAAAAAGAAAATATCGAAGCAGCATATGTATGTTGCTCTTTTTAAATCGAACAACATAAGTACACAAAATTGAAACAACCATGTACAAATCGCTCAAGCAATACACAGTTTCTATACATTGTTAAGAAAGCATGTATATAAATTCTGAGATAAAATTACCGATGGATTTTGTAAGGCATGCTTCAAATGCGGGTTTAGGATAGATAAGCCTTTCAAGAATTTCTGATTTTAAATTTCGATAAGCGTTCGGGATTTCAGACTCTTATATGTCAAGGATTTTAGGTTTTAAATTTGAATGGCCTTTGAGGATTTCATGAATTTCTACTTTAAGAATTTCATATTTCATAGAAATCAAAACACAGAGACATATTTTAATGAAAACTCACATATATTAAGGCAAATATCGTATCACAATGAAGTTCAATATTCAATAGAGGTCTATTTTCTTAAAAAAATAAGAACTTTCAAGTTTCAAAACCGTCGACAACCTTATACATAATTTTGGAGACCAAGGGCTTGCATCGTGTGTAAACATTAACTTCTATGAAAAGAACCGATGGGTTGAAACCCTGAATCAAATAAAAACATCCAGGCATTCGACCATTTCTTTGTAATGGAAATCATTAAAAAACCTGCACCTATCTCCTGAGAATATTCAAGATTAAAAACCATGTTCAGACTTTTGCATTCCGCTTACCTAGAAGCGCTTGACCCTTCTAAGACTGTCAAAACCTTGCAACCTTAAAGCCTCTGAACCTCAGTTTTAATATCAAGGGAGAGGTCATTAGTTGGTTGAAGAATATAGCAGTATGCCATGGATGTCAGACTCCATATGTTAAATAGCCTTTCTAACCTTTGCATGGTACACAGATTGTGCATGGAACACACATATGGAGATGGTGACCACTTACAGATGGCAAACTCAAAAGACAACCCCTTGTCATGGCGAGCTAGTGGGGTGGTGCTGGTTGTCAGAATTGTGTCAATGCAGTGTCAGAGCCAGTGCATGTCAGAACTCAAGGAAAATGAAAATTTAATTTTGCAATAAGAAGTTGGATGAACAAAACTTTGTAAAATCCCTTAATTTTTGTGTAAAACTATAGCATAAAATACCTCAATTATAGTGGCATAAATACCAAAACCTAATACCAAAACCTAGTCGAAGACATAATTCCCAATTCCCTGCTTGTAGGGAATAATAATGAAATAATGTTGTAGAAAGGGTGGCAAATGTATGCAATAAAAATATTAAGTGATTTAAATGGTCCTTCGCTTGATTAATACATAGTTTTACCTTAATATATTGATGTCTTACATGAAGAGTTACCAAATATACCACCCAAATGGGGAAGATATTTCTCCACTAAGTTGGTATGCAAAGTTGAGCATACTTCCAATGATCTTTATCGCCTTTATCGCATTACACCAAAGTTGAGTGAGTTATGAACTCAATCAAAAGAGTTGATAAATATAGTTATTAATAAGACCAAGTATATCCGTGTGTGGTGCACCATTTATTTTTGTAAAGAAAAATAATCAATCCTTGCAATTATGTATAGACTATTGTTAGTTTAACAAGACAATGATTAAGAATTGATATCCCTTGAATAGGATTAATGACCTTTTTGATCAAATGAAAGGCACTTCCATATTTACCAAAATTGATTTAATATTTGGGTATGGATAGTTAAGAGTTAAAGAAGTTTAGGCTCAATATATCGAAGATTACATTGCAATAACAAGTCATACACTATAAGTTGATAGTGGTTTCTATTTCACTTACCAATTTGCCAAAAGTATTTATGAGCTTAATGAAAGAGTGTTTAGGATGTAATGGTACATTCTTATATGATCATTTCAATATGATATCTTTATTTACTCATGAATAGTGGAAGAACATGAAGAACAATTGTGAGGAACATTTGCTACTAGTTTTGTAAGGTTTGTGTAGATATAAAGTATATGTTGTGTTGGCAAAGTTTCCCTTCTACTAAATCAAGATTCACTAGTTCAAGCACATTATTATTGTATGAAGGATTGTAACAGATCCATCTAATATTACTTCCATTACAAATTGGAAAAAAGAAAAGAATGTATTTGAGGTATGTAGCTTCATGTCGCTAGCGGGGTCTTACATAAGATGTATAGTGGAGTTTTAAGAATAATGAACTTTATCACTTCTCTACAAAGGAAGGAGTAGGATTTTGTTTGGATAAATATGTGTAAAATGATTTTTTAGAATTTGAAGCATATTTTATTATATTGAATGGAACGCATGTTCCTAGGGTCTTAGATAAATGAAAAATATTTTGTAGTATAGATGGATGCTTCCAAAGAAGGGCTAGGAGGTGTGCTAATGCAGAGAATGGTGTAGTTGCATATGAGTTAAAGGAGTTGAAGGATTGTAAGATAAAATACCTCATGCATGAGGGAAAGTTGACAAGGGTGGTTTGTGCTTTGTGGATATGGATATATTATCTATTTGGGCGAATGTTTGAGATAAAATCTTATCATAATATCTTGTGATGTATTTTCACTCAACCAACCATGATGGAGATATTGAGTAGTATGATTTTTAACATTTCAAATAAAAAGGAAGGAAAATAGAATGCCATATGATCTAAGTAACAAGTCCCATTATTACTTGATAGGTTCCTTATAAGTTATTTCAAGGGAATAGATCCTTAAGAAGATCAAGAGTGATGGATGGTATAGATAATTTTTGATGGAATTCCATAATGACAATGATATGAAACCTAGTTTCAAGGTTATGAAATATATGAGGATGGAATTTTTCAGTACAACAAGGAGTTTATAAATTAGAAGAGGGAGGTGTTTGAGATTTAATCCTAAGAGAGGTGTATGGTAGGCCCTTTTGAGTGCACTAGAATGTGAATAATATGCATACATATTTAAATTCTATTTTTTTATCAAGAGAAAAACACACATATATTACTTTGTTTGTGGCTATAAGTTTAGAATATCATAAGGTGAAGGAAAAGCAAATCTAAAGTTGTTATATCCACATTATAAACTTGAATAGAAATGGGATGAAATATCCATTGATTTCATGGTTGGATTACATATAGCACAACATAGGGATGCTTTAATATTATAACTTGTGGATAAATTAACCAAGGATACACACTTTATTCTAGTAAGCTCTACCTATGAGGTGTTTATTGTTGGACATGTGCTATAGCCTTTGTAGGTTCCTAGATCAAGGTAGGTCTGGAGGGGTTGATCAACCCTCCAAGAAAATCAGTTGATATCAACACCTAGGGCCTTAAGTTCTATTGTATAGAATGTCAAATTTAAGTGTTATTTTAACATATCTCAACACCCTCTCTATTATAGTCTAATGCTCTTCTCTCATCATTGTCATGAATTTGAAAATGAAATCCACAGTGTAGCTAAAACCAAGCCTAGTGCTTTCAATATATATCAAGATCCTCATTAGTTGCATGTAAACTGACTCATTAATTTCTGTTAATCAGTTTTGGTTGAAAGTTGTATTCCTTTCTTCATAGTTGCAGACAATATTTTGCAACTTTTCGTTATAAACTAGTTAAGCAAACTTTTCACATATTGTGTTCGTGAGACAAAAAATTTGGTAAATATCTCTCAAACTTTTACACCTAGAAAGTAATGTAGGAGGCATAGATCAGTCATGTCAAACTATTTATTCATATTGGATTTGATTTTTTTAATTTCACTTTCCTCACTACCTGTAATAATGATATCATTTGCATAAATAACCGATAAAATTTTATCATTAACAATACATTTGATATATAGATTGGCATTTGAAGCAATCCTAAAGAACCCTATTCATCCAAGTATATAGAAATATTAATGTGCCATGCCTTTGGTGCAAGATTTAGGCCATATCAAACCTTCTTAAACTACAAACAATATGGTCCTTCCCTAAAACATAAAACCCTTTTGGTTCTTATACATAGACCTCTTCCTCCAAATCTCCATCGAGGAAGGTGATATTCATCTCCATCTAATGGATCTTTGAAAGAAACTATGCTTCCATTGATAGAACTAATTGAATCATGCTCATCTTTATTGTAGGATCAAAGGTCTCATCATTGTCAATTTCCTCTTGATGAGAAAACCCTTTTACAACCAACTGTGCCTTGTACTTGTCAAGTGTTCCATTTATTTTGTACTTATTAATTCTGTCATAGTAATCTAGGGACTAAACACAATCTTACAAGTGATTCAATACAAATTAGACATCAAATGGTGTAACGGTACTGCAATAAGAGTTCGCAGAACTTGTATAATCAATAATAGAATAATAGTACAATACAATGTCATGCAGAATGCATGAATGCCAATACAATTCGAATACTCAAGGAGGTCATTTGAATTGCATGGATGGGTGTATCTTAACTGAATGTCAACCACAATCGGCACACATAGTTAACCACTGATCTAATCCATAACTGACTCTCACACTAAGTCCTAACTGAATCAGAGTGCAATAGATGACTGAGTCTAACTGAAAGTGACTCATCACGTGTAACTGCATGTCCAACTCAACGAGGTAGCGCATCCATAACTCCAAGTAGCTCCGATGGAGTTAACTGAAGTGACACTTGTCATCAGAAGTGGTTGTAGGCGCCAGTGTTGACTCCAGTTCATAAATATTTGCCAAAAATAGACAAATAATAGATGGAGGTGCCTTCACAACTCAGCTTAACTGATTGTTAGGTGAAACAACAATTAGTTAAAAATTAGGTGCACTTATGACACTTAGTTCACCCCAAAATTGCTCCTCGATTGAAGGAGGAAGCCCATGTAGCCTCCCTGATTAAAGGAGGAAGCCCATTTAACCTCCCTGATTGAAGGTGAAGGATTAGTTGGCCTCCTTGATTGAAGGAAGGCATAGGTGTGTTCATGTTGAAGTCATAATGTGCTCATCTGATGCCAAGTAAGTCAATTAAACTTAGGATAGTGGGTAAATAGGCCAAAATTGACCAAGTAAGTGTGCATGTTGGGTATATGACTCCAACACCCCCCCCCCCTTAATCTATACTCAGGAGGAGTAAAAATAAAATGCATGAAATGCTAGGGCCCTGGAAACAAATGCCATAGGTCACCCTGTACAATAATGTAACTCAAACAATGCTCAAAAATAAATCTAAGTGAGGAAAGAGGGAAAACCTAGTGGGAAAACCCCCCCTCAAGTTGAACACTGGAGAAGTAATCTGATCACCTTGATGAACTCGCCCACAATAGTGAATGGAGGTAAGAGAAATTATTCTCTGAAAATCTCTAGGTGAAGATGTCTGCAACTTGCTCATCAGCAGGACAGTACTGCAAAACAATGGTCCTATCATGCACCAACTCTTTGATGTAGTGCATGTGTATCTCTACATGTTTGGTCCTCTTCCTAGTAACTAGATCTATGGAGATATTAATAGAAATTCGATTGTCACAAAATATGACAGTAGAAAAAGCACTACCAAAATCAAACTCTGAAAGAATGCCTTGCAACCAAACAACTTGGATGCAAGCATTCACCGCTCCTCTGTACTTGGCCTCTACTGAAGACAATGCAATGGAGGCCTGCTTTTTGCTAGACCAGCAAATGGGGACACCATCAAACATGAATACATATCTAAAAGTAGACTTCCGATCAATAGAATCTCTTGTCCAATCTGAATTTGTGTAACCAACCAACTCTAGCTCAGAGTCTGCAGCATAGTGAATGTCATAGGTCTTGGTGCCCTGAATATACTGGAGGATCCTCTTGGCTACCTTCCAATGAAGATCATGAGGCTACTGCATGTATCTTGATACACCATTCATGGCATAATAGATATCAGGCAAAGAATGTGTCAAGTAAATCAAGCTACCAATCAATTGGCGGTAGATTGTGCAATCCATGGGTGGAGTGCTTTTTCCTTCTTTAAGGATGGTCCCTGAAAGGAAAGGGAATGGAGCAGCCTTACATTTAGCCATGTTAAACTTAATTAACAGGTCTGATATGTATTTATACTGAGCGACCATTATCCCATCAAAATTTTGTGCAATTTCAAGCCCCAGATATTGCTTCAAGAGCCCCAAATCGCTCATCTCAAATGCATCATGGAGGGCAGTTTTTATGAATGAAATGGAAGCAAGTATGCTACCAGTAATCAAGAGATCATCAACATATAAAACAATGATAAGTAAATTACCATCATACTTCTGTAGATAAACATTCAGATCAGATTTACACCTTTGAAATTTTTGCGAAAGAAGGAAGGCATCCGTCTTGGAATACCATGATCTTGGTGCATGTTTTAGCCCATATAGTGACTTATTTAGTTTGCAAACCAAAGATGGATCTGAACTGTAGCCCTCAACTGCTTCATGTATATATCCTCATGAAGATATCCATGCAGAAAGGCACTCTTAACATCCATATGATGCACTTCCCCCTGCTTGGATGCCTTAATTTCCAAAACTAGGTGGATGGAGTCCATTTTTGCAATCGGTGCAAAGGTCTCATGGTAGTCCAATCCTTGGATCTGGGAGAACCCTTTTGCTACCAGACTTGCCTTATATTTGCAGGTGCTTCCATCAGCAGCAACCTTTGTCCGAAATACCCACTTGCATTGAACTAATTTCCTCCCAGGGGGAAGAGAAACCAGCTCCCAGGTAGCATTCTTTTGAAGAGAATCAAACTCTTCATCTGTGGCAGCTTTCCATCTCGGATATTTCCAAGCATGGTAGTAAGAATTAGGATCTGAAATTATCATTAAATAACAAGTTTCGGACAGCAAATCATCATGACAAGAGAGCACAATACCTACTCTTTGGAAATCAAACTGGGTTCTTCTTGGATCATCTGGATTTGCAATGTTTTCACCAGAGAAAGAAAGTGTCTACTTGGACCAAGTTGGGAGATGTGTTTGCACTTCAAGATCTGATTCTAGATCTGATGTTTGTTGTTCACTGATATCAGATATCAAAGGTTCAAAATCAGAGTCGCCACCCCCAATTCCATCATCCAAATATTCAGCAGAATAGGAAGGAAAATAAACAGTTTTCTCCTTCACTAGTTCTACCTCTTGAAGAGGCTCATCGAACTGGACACTTCTTTCAATGAAAATTTCTTTTGTTCTAATATTCAGTAGATTGAATCCTTTAGATTCTTTTGGATATTCAATAAACAGACATTCAATACTTTGCAGTTGCAAATATTTCCTCTTATCATGCAGAATTCAGGCCCATGCAGCGGACCCAAACACCCTGAAATTCGACACATCCGGCTTGTGTCCAAAGTAGGCTTCGAAAGGGGTCTTCCCTTTCACGGATGAGTGAGGCACTCTGTTTTGAATGTATACAGAAACATTCATGGCCTCAGCCCATAAATTTGCAGCCAAGCTCTTGGCTTCAAGCATGCATGTGGTCATCTCCTTAAGAGAACGGTTATTTCTCTCTGCTACACTGTTTTGCTAGGGGGTGTAGGGAACTGAATGTTGGATCTGAATGCCACTGTCAAAAGATAGTTGCAGAAACTCATTACTAACATATTCGCCTCCATTATCAGATCTCAAATATTTGATCTTTTTCTTGGATGCATTCTCAAGCAGTGCTTTCAATTTAGTGAATTTTTCTAAGACTTCTGACTTTTTCTTGATGAAGAAGACCCATGTGTATCTAGAAAAATCATCTATGAAAGTGAGAACATACAGAGATCCATTCAAGGATGTGGTGGGAATTGGTCCGCTGATATCAGAATGAATCAGCCCCAAAAATTATGATGCTCGGCTTTCCTTCCCCTGATCAAATTTATGCTCAGGATGCTTGCCCAAAATACAGCCTTTGCGAATTCCAGTGGTAGCTTTGATGACTGGGAGGCCTTCAGCCATGGAGTTTTTCTATAATTGTTGCAAGTATTTGAAGTTTAGATGGTCGAATCTCTCATGCCATAGTCTGCTGACCTCATTTCCATGAATCAAAAGAGTTGTGGGATTTGCATCCTCCACAAAATGGGAAAACTCATAGGCTTTTGCATGATGATTTGCAGAGCCTTTTGCCACAAGTTTCCTTGATGCAAGTTCAGTAATTTCTACATCATCTGGGCCAAAGGATACTCTCTTGATAAATCCAGTATGGGTCATTTGATAGACACCCAGGAGGTTTGAGGCAAGAGATGGTACATACAAAACATTGGAAAAATAACCATGCTCAAGATTTACTGTACCTTGTCCTTTTGAAATGATGGTAGAGTCATCTCCCATGTGGATGGGAATGCTTTTGTCGGTGTCCAAAGAAGAGAAGGAGTCTCTTCTTGCCATCATGTGATTCGAAGCTCCAGATTCTATGATGAGAGCTTTGGACTTCGAGGTGCTTGCCATGATAGCATGTCCCCTTTCTTACTGGTATTCCCAATCTTGATTGCCTTTCCTCCGAAAGCTTTCCGGAAGATTGATATTATTTCTCTCGAGGAGAGAAGTAGCTTCATCAAGTTTCCTTTTCATGCAGGCATGTTCAGGGTGGAAGCCCTTCCCGCAGTATGAACACTTGAATTTCACTTTCCCATGGTTTCCTTTGTTCTTGTGTTTCTTCGATCCGGAAGGCTCTTCATGCTGTTGATTTTGAACTTTAGGCTTTGGAGCTTCGAATTTAGTTTTTGTATTCTTCTGCTGCTTTCCTTTACCCATCGGATCCTTGTGCCCCGAGGAAAGAATGGCTTGATCACGGGAGGATCTGATGATCCCCATCTGGACAAGCTTATCATGCTCTTCTATTGTGGACTCAATGAAGGCATTAAGTGTAGGCATCTTCCATCCTGGGGTTGTGAGCTTCCCAGCACTGAAAATAGAAACAAATATTGAATAGTCAGCTCCAAGTTTTGAGAGGAAGGCGAGGATGAGCTGATCATCCTCCTTATTCACCTCACACTGCTTCAATAGAAGGACTAGATGCTTGAAATTTGTGAAAAGGTCATTAAGGGTCTCGAAATTGCCATGTTGAAGGGACATCAACTCGTTTTCAAGCTGATAAACCCTCAAATCATCTTGTTTTCCATACAGGGAGGCAAGGTGGTCCCAAATCTCTTTTGGAGTCTTCAATCCCGAGAGGTGGAATAGAAGATCCTTGGAGACAGAGAGACACAAGAAATCGTAGGCTTCATCCATCTTGTTCCAAAATCTAGCCTTGTCCACAACATGATTAGGCTTTTATTCTGTATCCATAGTGACCCGGTAGAGTCCTCTGGCACGTAGCGGGATCTCCATGTCTCCTTTCCATTGGTGATAATAGAAAAGAGTCAAAATATATATGGAAGAAGCCATATCAAACTGTTGTAGCGAATGCAGTGAACTTGTAAAAACATGCAATCAACACAAAAAAGTCACCGTAAGGTCGGGCAGCCTGAACATTTCAGGTTTTCATCACACCCAGCATAATTGGTCTAGCAAGCTTGATCAACAATTCCTTTACTTGGGGTATTAAGTGGTAAACCTTCGGCTTCTGGTGCAGTGTTGGAATTTGAGCTTTTGTTCAATTTGCATGCCAAATCTAGCAAAAATCATGTTCTCATGAAGAATGAGCTTCGTCCCGTCGTGAGCTCTAATACCATATTAATTTTGTCACAGTAATATAGGGACTAAACACATTCTTACAAGTGATTCAAGACAAATTAGACATCAAATGGTGTAACGATACTGCAATAAGAGTTTGCAGACCTTGTATAATCAATAATAGAATGATAGTACAATACAATGTCATGCAAAATGCATGAATGCCAAGACAATTTGAATACTCAAGGAGGTCATTCAAATTGCATGCAATGATAGGATTATGACTTGTGTGAGTAATTGAAACTTAAACAAGGGGGAGGTAAATAAGCCGAGAAGAATAATAATTATGAAGTTCAAGAAATGTGAGGAATTAAAAAAAAAACTAATTGTTCTCTTAAACTAAGAAAAGATAAAAGGGAGGGGAAGAAAAGGGATAGGCTGCTCTTTATTCTTTTCCTACAAGAATTTCATTTTGTTAACATTTCTGAAGCCAAAAAGAGAAAGAAAAACCATTATGTAAAATGGATTAAGAAGATAAAAAAGAACAATAGATAAGGGATATTGCAGAGACAAGTCTTCCCATTTCCATAGTACAAGTCCAACCCGATTTTCCTTACTGAGCGCTCGGTGTATTCTTTCTAGTTTGTGAGACTTGGAATATGAACTCTTGAAAGGAGAAGGAAAAGTTTGCAAGAACCAAGAGATGATTAAAGTGGTCATATTGGAAAGTATACTTAAGAAAATATTTCACAATAAACATCCCTAAGTATTAATTTATTAGTAATGTTGGCATGGCTCATGGGTGGTCCCTACAAAAATTGAGAGGTTATGAACTGCTGCAAAAAATCTATGGTTGGGAGGAATATATTTGTTCCATGGCAAGTTGGTTGAAAGTACACATAAGTTTATTTAGATTCTATTTAGAGTTTAGAGTTTCTTGATTCTTGGTTTGTTAAGTTAGCTGAAAACACATAATTTTATTTAGATTTTGTTAATAGTCTAGAGTTTCTTTATGTTCGATAAAAGCACAAATAAGTTTGTTTAGATTCTATTAATAGTTTAAGGTTTATTGATTCCTATTTTGATATTATATATACTTATCTATTAATGGTTGATTGAGCTAAGGTTTAAAAAGAAGTATAATTGTACTGCTTCACTCTTCTCATAAAGATTTATTATGAAGTAGAATATTATTTTATGTTCCTAACACTTTGTTGTTCATTTAATTAAAGGATAAAGGAGTTTGGTTTATTCAGAAATGCCCTACAATTATTTTTACTCAAAGAAATAATACAACTGATGTAGTTAATCATATCTCAAACTATTATACCTGGAATTACTCTATGAAGTGTTTTCTTTTAAAAGTGGGGATTGTTAATAAATAATCCTATTTAGACTATACTAATTATTTTAGTAGTGCATAATTGTTTATAGAGGAAATAAAAATTGTAATGTTTAAATTGTTTTAGAACATAACCGAGCTACAATCAAATAATAAGTGAGGTTAGATTCACTATGTATAGTATTCGAAACCCCAATCCGAGATTTAAAGCTCAAGACTAAATATCAAGTTCATAAATATTTTAAATCCATGAAATCAAGATTTGTAAAATATTTGTAAAAGAAGCACGATGTCTCTGTACAAAGTACTAAGATATTAAAAGGGGACTTTATATCGTATGTCTAAAATAAAAGAATGTGAATATATTCGTTAACAAAATCATAGTAGTATAATTCAGTTGTATTGGAGATTTTCTTTTTGGTGGGAAATTTGGAAGAAGTTATATTATTTTTAGCTTATATTATAAAATAAAAGTTATTTCAATTTTATTGTTTTATTTTTATTTTTCCCATAATCCATTTTTTTTTTTGTAGGGAATTAGTTTTACATTTTGAAAGTTTAAACTTTAAAATTTATAATATATATTTTGTTTTATATTGTAGTTATAAATATCAAATATTAGATTAGTTTTATTTTGTAATATAAAGTTTAGTAACTAGTTATAATATTAGGAAATATTTTTTGGAATATAATATTATAAATTGGTTTTATTGTCTTATAATTTAATTTTGGCATTTTTATTATTCAATATAATTAAATTTATAAATACGTTGTTAGATAAATTCTCGTCTTGGCGACTATATACAGACGTTTTAATTTTGTTTTTTGTGATGGGACGTATAAAATATAGACTGTATTTGATTGGAAAAAAGGCCCTTGCCCATCAAATTCCAACTCTTCATTCAAATATTGAGTAGTTTATGTGTATTTTAAGATTTTTTTAACTTTGAATAATAAGGTTTTTAAATCTATAAGCAACCTACTCTCGTATTTTTTTTCGTACTAAATTTTTTTGTTACGTATTTTTTCCATACCGAATCGTATTCGAATCTATATTCATACTCGAATTATGCTACTATAAACAAAACACATGATAAAAATATTAAATGCACACAGACGATGAGACACTACAGACTAACTCTTTCCTTATAAATGGTAACATACATCAAATATGGTAACATGAATCCAAGAAAAGATAGGTTTTTTTTGTCTTTATTAATTTGTGGATGGCAACAACCAACCCAAGAAGATTCTTACAACTGTAGACACGGGGTTTTTAAACCCTTAAAAGAGAATATATCTAGCTCATGAATAAAGGATAGAAATCCTTAGCTTTACAAATTAAATTTTCATAAAACTTAAACAGAGTGTTGTGCCTCTTGCATAAGGGTTTTTACCCTTCGATTCTTCCTTTGGGAAAATGAGCCAAGGGTTGGGGGATTACCCAGGAAAAACACCATTTCTAGCCCTTGGCTAAGGTCACTCCACGAAGAACAGGGTAGCAAAAAACTTCCTAAAGAAGAAACATTAGTATTTTTATACATATATAAAAACTTAAACATAAGAGTTATAAAAAAATAAACCAGATCTTATAGGAACACATGAAGCGTAATTATTCACTTACCAAATAGGAAAGATACAAGAGACCACGAATCTTTGTTGAAGGTGAAATCGTAAACCATCAGAGTTGTTTAAGCACTATAATAAACTGTAAAGTTGGTATGGATCTTGAATCCAAGCCACTAAGCAACACTTAACCTAAAGTAGAGAGCCAAAGCTCTGCTACAACTTTAAGGACGAGTTCCAGAGGTTTAACACTAATATTCTCCAATGAATAGGTCCAATGAGGAGGTAAATCCAATTTGATAGTTAAACGTGTGTGTGTGTGCGTGTGTGCTATAGTTTGTGAAAGAGTAATTGTGGAGAGGTTTAACACTAATATTCTCCAATGAAGAGGTCCAATGAAGAGGTAAATCCAATTTGATAGTTAAACATGTGTGTGCGCGCGTGTGCTATAATTTGTGAAAGAGTAATTGTGGTATTGTTAGTTAATGGTAGACTTTTATATACTTGTATTTATAATAAGATTTTCTTATCCTTAGTGCTAAATTAAATATACTTGTATTTATAATGAGTCTTATATAAATTAAATATGAACTAAGTGTAAATAAGACCCCTAGGGAGTAATAATAGTAGTGATTTTATGAGAGGGTAAAAATTTAACATAACTATAATATTTTTAAGTTTCTTAATAAGTGTTGGAGGGGCTTGACCTCCTTTTTACATTCATGCTAAGTGCATAAAATAATTGATCAAAATATTAGATGATTGGGTACTTACACCAAACAAAAAATAATAAAAATTTTGTGTGTAGTTTGAAGTTAAAAATTGAGTTGTTACAATTGGTATCGGATCTTAGGTTGCAACACTTTGCGACCTATGGGCTTGTCCACTTATGTTGCAGATTGATTTTCTGCATATATAAACTAATCGAATTTTTATTTTGCACATTAAGGTAGTCAATGACAATGCCAAATAGTCCACAACCAAATTTGATACAATACGGTTGTGTCTTGTTTCATCGGTAGATTTCAATATTTTAAAAGAAAATACAACAAAAGGTCTAATAAGCACATTGGCTAAATTGTATGAAAAACCATTGGCCTCGAACAAGTTATTTATAATGAAGTGTTTATTTAATATGAATATGTCAGAAGGTAGATATGTTGTTGATCATTTAAATGAATTTAATACGATTACTTTAAATCATCTAATTTATGTAATAGTGAACTTTGAAGATGAGGTTAGGGATATTCTAATCTTGTGTTCATTGCCAAAAAATTGGAACAACTTGGTCATGGCAGTAAGTAACTTTGTCTCTAGTTCAAACACTTTAAAATTTGATGATGTTGTTGGTGTTATTCTTAGAGAGGAAATGCGAAGGAAAAGAACAAGTGAGACATCAAGTAATGCATTGACCATGGAGAGCATGGGAAGACAAAAGTAGAGAGGAAAGAGTCTAGGTAACTATGAGAATCCTAGGAAGGGTAGATCCAAGTCCAGACTGGGAAAGATAGAGTACTAGAACTATGGAAAAAATGACATATGAAGAAAGACTGCAGATGTCTAAAGAAGAAAGGAGATGGACAACAAGATACTACTCGGGAAGAAAATGTAATAGGTGATGTGTTACAAGATGCTTTGATTCTTGCATTGGATAGTACTAGTGATTACTGGATAGTAGATTCAAGGGATTCATGTCATGCTACACCCATTAAGAAATTTTTTCATTATTATGTTCAAGGTGATTTTGGACATTTTTATTGGGTAATGATGAACCACGTAAAATTGTTGGAATGGGTAAAGTAGGGATAAAGTTAAAGAATGGAGGTGAATGGTTGCTGAAAGATGTAAGGAATATTCCTGCTATGAAAAGAAATATGATAGCAATAGGGAAGTTGGGAGATTGTGGTTGTTTATCTACATTTGGAGAAACATGGTGGGATATCTCTAAAGGATCATTGGTAATAGAAAAAGGAAATAGGATAGGTACGCTATATTTATGTGCTCATAAAACTGAATTTTCAATCTTTGTAGCTTCCATAGAAATAGATACGACAATATGGAATCATATGCTTGGCCATATGAGTGAGAAGGGGATGTATATTCTCCACTCAAGGAAGTTTCTTCCATATCTGAAGCACGTAAGTTTGGAATTCTGTGAGAACTGTGTTTATGGAAAACATAAGAGAGTCATATTTCTCAGAGTTGGGAAACAAAATAAGAGTGAAAAGTTAGTGATGATGCATACATATGTATGAATACTGTCTCAGGTGCAATCTCTTGGTGGCTCTCGTTATTGTGTTACTTTTATTAATGATGCAACTAGAAAAACTTGGGATTATTGCATTCGACAAAAAAATGATGTTTTGGCTACTTTTAAGAAATGGAAATCTTTGATTGAGAATCAAATAGGAAAAAGGTTAAAGTGTCTTAGATATGATAATGGAGGTGAATAATACGACAAAGAGTTTCATAGTTATTGTTCATACCATGGAATTCGTAGAGATGGGATTGTTTCAAGAACACCACAAGAAAATGGTGTGTTAAAAAGGATGAACAAAACAATCATGGAGCATGCAAGGTGTATGAGATTGCATGCAGGGTTTCCATTATAGTTTTGGGTAGATGTCGTAGATACTATTGTTAAATTAATAAACATAGTGCCTTCAAGTGCTTTAGATGGTGGGATTCTAGAGGAGGAATGGACAAGTAAAACTGTAAACTACTCATTTTTTAGAACTTTTGGTTGTGAAGTATTTGTCCATATTGATAAACAAATTAATAGAACAAATCTTGAGGATAAATCCAAGAAGTGTGCATTTATTGGATATGAGGTGCATGAATTTGGTTATCGTTTACGGGATTATGAAATTAACAAAATCATTATGATTAGAGATGTGGTATTCAATGAAAAGGTCATGTATAAAGATAAGTTACAAGGAAAGAAAAAGGAAAATTAAAAAAACAGAGCACACAGTTCCTAATGCAATCAAAGAAAATGAAATTCCAAAGGTGTGTAAAATCAAGAATAGTAGCAGGTACCTCAAACTCTAGCAAGTGCTAGAATATCTACCATGTTAGTAGACCTCTTGAATGATACTCTCCTTTGCTATATTGTTTATTGATGACTGATTTTGGTGAACCAGAATGTTATGAAGTATTGCAGGTGGAAACTAGAAATAATTTGGAGCAAGGCATGAATGAGGAGATGGACTCATTGGTAAGAAACCAGACATGGGATTTGGTTCAGTTTCCTACAAGTAAAAGAGCATTGCATAATAAATGGGTTTATAGGTTGAAGGAAGAAGATGGAGGAAAGAAGTAGTACAAGGACATACTTGTTTTAAAGGGGTTTGCACAAAAGAAAGGCATAGATTCTGATCAAATATTTTCTCCTAATGTAAAATGACTTCAATTAGAACTATTTTAAGTCTAGTAGAGGTAGAAGATATACATTTGGAATAGTTAGATGTAAAAATGACTTTTCTCCATGGGATTTTGAAGAAGATATTTATATGCAACAACCATAGGGGTATGAGGTCAAAGGGAAGGAGAATTTAGTATGCAGGTTAAAGAAGAGCTTGTATGGCTTGAAACAAGCTCCAAGGCAGTGCTGTTTAAAATTTGATAGGTTTATGACAGAACAAGGCTATAGTAGATGCCATTCAGACCACTGTGTTTATTTCAAGAATCTAGATAATGGAAGATATATTATTTTGTTGTTATATGTGCATGACATGGTTGTTGTCGGGTCTAGCATGCAAGATATAAATGTGATCAAAAGAAAATTAGCTAATTCATTTGTGATGAAGGATTTGGGTGTTGCAAAGCAAATCCTTTGTCTGAGAATAACAAGAGACTAAAAGAATCACAAATTGGCAGTGTCTCAGGGTGAGTACATAGAAAAGGTGTTGGAGAGGTTTATAATGCAGGATGAATAACCACTTAGTACACCTTTGGCTAACCATTTCAAACTAAGCAAGGATATGTGTCCCAAGACATGTGAGGATATAGAATACATGTCCAAGGTTTCCTATTCATTAGCAGTTGACAACTTCATGTATGCCATGGTGTGCACAAGACCATATATTGCACATGTAGTGGGAATTGTGAGTAGGTATGTCAACAACCCAGGTAAAGAGCATTGGAAGGTGGTAAAGTGGATTCTCAGGTGTTTGAGAGGTAATTCTACTCATGCATTATGTTTTGGATGTTTATACACTTCTTTACGGTGATAACAAGAGAAGCACCATTGGGTATGTCTTTACTATAAGTGGAACACCATTAAGTTGGATTTCGAAACTACAAAAGGTTGTTGCACTTTCAACAACAGAAGTAGAGTATGTTGTTGCAACTGAGGCTAGTGAAGAGATGGTTTGTCTACAAAGGTTCATGGAGGAATTAGTTAAGAAGAAGGAGAATGGTAAGTTGTACAGTAACAACCAGAGTCTCATTCATCTTGCAAAAAACTCAAATTTCCATTAAGACTAAACATATACATATCAAGTACCATTTCATACGATATGTTTTGGAAGATGAGCTATTGAAGTTGGAAAATATACATACTAGTCAAAATCCTGCAGACATGTTGACAAATGTAGTAACCAAAGAGAAACTGAGTTCCTGCTCAGATTCAGTTGGCCTTCAAGAATGGAGGTGAAAATGATAATTTTTCAGGTCAAAGGTTCAAAGCATAGTCCAACAAGTGCAACAACGGTGGAGTTGTTGTGATCAGTCTCCAAGTCGGAAATTTTTGGGTGTCGAGCCAGATTATTATTTCAGCCGTGTTCGGATTCTCGACCGAAATTGCCTTGTAAAATGTTGTAATTTTGTATTCAATATGAGTCATCCATTAGATCTCAGATCTAATGGTAGAAATTATGTTAGGTATTTTATCACTAAAAGGAAAACCACTTTTATATGAGGAATTGTATTACGGTTTTGTATTGTTGTATTGTGAGACGAGACTATGAGAAAGAGAAGGGGAAGTTACAACATATGTGTTACAGGTTATCCTTTCATTTTGTTGGACAGTTTTATAAAAAGGACTTACAAATTTGTACATAATCCTTCTTAGATGAACCACGTTATATTGATGTCTCTCTTGTATTGTGTTTATGTATTTTATTTGTGCATATATTTTTATGCTATTGTTCTATGGTCCTATTTTCTAACACCTATTGTATGTTTGTGCTACTCTTTTCATTTTTGTTTTATGTTAAGAGGAGAGGGATCTTATATCCCTAAGCACCTTTCCCAAGAGGGCGTGTTTTCATTGGTGAATATGCACATAAAGTGACGAGTTACAATTACTCAGCGTGATGGAAAAGCCTCGATCTATGTTTTACATAATTGAAATTTCAAGAATGGGTAGAGTGAAACCCTGGTCATATGGTATATATGTTAATTTAGGCATCTTTTTTATATACTTTTGATTGTACGGGATGGAAAGGACGCAACCCCAACCCCTTTGGAATTCACGTAAATAATATATTAATTATTTTAAGAGTTGTGTGAGTAAGCTCTCTTGGAGGAGGGATTGTGTGAACGAGTTGTGCAACTTCTTATGCATATCTGTATGATTTCCATGGATTGAGAGGGAGTTCCTCTGTGTAGAGGATGTAACCCACCTTCTTTTGCATTAACGTAATATCATAACTTTTGGGTGGAGAATTTTCGCAGGATGCTTACCCATCCCATACATCGTTTGCTTAAATGTTTATTTTTAGATAGGTTTGGATATTGTTGAATATTTATGTGTGCAAACGTATCACTGTATGAATGATGGAGAGGGTGTCTTCCCTATTGTTTATTTTTGAATAAATTGGGAGAGGGAAAATTGCTTGGGCGCAATCTTGGGTACCCAATAACACTCTCTATATATTAATAATTGTTTGCAAGGATTGTGTGTCTGCAGAAGTATTTGAGGGCGTGTAGCCTAATTTTCATGTAATATATGCATGTATTATAATTTACTATGATCCTGCAGAAGAATGTGGCATGCATTATAATATGCGTTGTTACTGCAGAAGAATGTGAGGGCGCTTATCCCGGGCTTTATGTATATATACACATACATTATATGTGTAGTGTGTTGTTGTACAAAAAAGGTTGGGGGTGTTTCCCCTTGAGGGCGCATTCCCCACCTGAGAAAAATGCTCATTATGGGTTATTGTTTGAAGTGGAAGAGAGGAAGGCCCCTCTTGGAGAGAACACCTCCCTACTCTTCATATATTTATATATAATTGTTTTCTTTTAGGCCTATGACAAGTGGAGAGGGCGCACCCCTTTCATCCCGTGATTCAATTAATTAATTGTGTACTTATGATGTAATCATATATATATATATATATATATATATATATATATATATATATGTTGCAAGTGAATGGGAGGGCGCAACCCTGATTCCCAAACAAAATTATTTATATATCATGTGATGTTGCTTGCCACTATGGTATTGCATTAATTAATCATGTGGTAGTGCATTAATTCCTTAAGCATCTAAATCTTGTGCTAAGAAGGAAGGTGTGACCTTGGCTTTTATGTCTGTGTGTGTCTCTGTGTGTGTGTGTATGTGTGTGCGTGCACACATACATTATATATAATGTATATATACATTATATACATTATTATAATGTATATAGTGTATATATACACTATGTAATGTATATATATAGGTTGGATGCATACACATTGTTGGAAGGGTGCAGCACTTCCCTTGCTTAGAATATTTGTATCTATGTTTAATAATTTCAATAGTCATACATTAATTCTATTGTGATGAAAAAGGGCATAGCCCTTGTAAAGCAGTATTGTAATGCAACATGATTATTAAGGAGTGGAGAGGGCACTATATCCTGGGATCCACACCGATGTTGGATGTGTATTTACCTAAGTGAATTCTTGAGAGGGTTGAGAGTAACCCTTGGCTTTGTATTTTTTATTGAATAATGTTTGATCTTGATCTTATATTGACGCTATATTCTGGCTTGATCCTTAAGGAATTATGGTTATTAGTACTATGTAGCAATACTACATAGCAAGGATATAGGTTGGGTTGATAGTTAATGCATGTTAGTTATTAACATTAGGTATTAATGCTATATGTTGAGGTCCTTTCCCCCTTGACTTTATGAAGCACATATTAATATTTATATGGTTGCGTAGGATTTCTTGGTGTGTGTTGCCTTCTATCACTGCAATTAAGTAATACTCCTCTAGTGGATTCATGTATTGTACAAGACGTAAGGAATTTAACCCTAGGGCTGCACTTGATTGTGTATGAATATGAAATTACATGTATATGCATGTGTTTACAAGGAGAGAGGCCATTCCCCTCCACGATCCTCTCAAATTATAAGTCTAATTATATAATTGTTCAAGTGATTGAATTTTCTTTGGTGCATGAGAGGGAGTGGCCCCTCAGAGATTGCATCCATTGTATATTTGTTGCAATGGTCTAGAATGTCCTTGTGATGTTATTGGGACAAGGTGTTAGGGAACAATCCTTAAGTGTATTATGTTGCTTGTGTTATGAGGCATTATCCATGTTGGTGTGCATTCATGGTTCATTTGTGTGGATGAAGGCTTGTCCCTAAGAAGGTAATGATATTCCTTTGCTTGGTAAGTAAATAGATTTATGATTACTAAGCTATGATGTTTACTAGCATGATAAGCTAGTTGGGAAGGGATGGTTCATTTCCTATCTATATATGTATAAGTAGGTCTTATATGCTCTACATGTAAATGATCAAGGATACGTAAATCCTTGAGCCTCTTAGCTTGGGTTGATTGTGGACATGATGTCCAGTTGTTGAAAAGAATTCTTTGGAATAATCTCATGTCCCTTGGTCCTAGTGGAACCGTATCCCAACTCAGGGGTGGCCTTGTGACAAAAAGAGTACATGTCAAATGAGTGCCTACGGTTGGGTGGTATGTGGAGCTTGCACTTCCATATTCCCTTATTAAGCTAAGTGTTCTTATGTTATGATTTTAATGTGTTAAGAAGTATTAATGATGTAAGGGTGATCCCTATGCTTTACAATGTTATGTAAGATATTGAATAATGATTAAGTTGTATCTTTTAGCGTGTGCTTATAATGCTTATGATGTATACATTGGGCATTGATTATATTGTTCTGATATGTCTGGGAATAATATTTTGATCATGCAGGATTGGGAATGCATATGGTTAAATAAGTTGTGTTTACATAGTATATGCTTGTACTCTATGTATGTCTTATGATTATGTGAGTAATGCTTGTGTGGCTTGATAGCCTAGTCCTCAATCTGGAATAATGCATGATGATTTCCCTTATTATGAATGGCATTATGGATAGATAAATGGATTTATATGGCTCAACATGGCTTGATTTGCAAGGACACGGTAGTCCTATGTGTCTATGATGAATGAGGCTTCGCTTACTTAATAGCCATGCCTGTGTCTTAATGTTTGTAAGGAATCACAATTAATTGTTGGGATATGTGATTAGAGGTCTATATATGCTTTATGGCTTAATGCTTTTAATTATATGATAAGGACTAATAGCTAATAATTCCATATAGGGAATGTAAGATGCATCCATGGATATATGGACTATCCATGGTTGGGATGATAAGTATGTTGAGATGAAAAGTTTAAAAAAAATCTTACCCATTTTTCAAAAAGGTTAAATGGGCACATGACACTCTTAGAAGGAATGGTTGGATAAGAACAAAGTGGACAAGGAAACACAATGATATCTGAGGAGGAAGAACTTATGTTTCAGCTATAAAGAGACCTGGGCACCAAGACATCGGTGTTTAGGTAAAGGGAAGGTACACCTTATTGAGGTACTTTCATATAGCAGTGAGGAAGATTATTTGGAGCAGAAATAGGATGGAGAGATACCTAGTACAGATTTTGGAAGAATTGCCACAGAGAGGAACTATTAATACCCGTATAAGAGTCCCCAATATCAGGATCAACAAATGTGTTCAAGGATAGTGTGTAATTGCTTTGATTAATGGTGTGGAAACCTGCAATTTCATAGATGAATCTTGGGTAGAAAGGAAAGGATTCCCCATTGAGTACTTTGAGGGATTTACCACTCCCATGGCATGAAATCACATGATGGAATGCATGCATAGAATACCTTGGTTGCAAGTGCAACCTGGGAATTATACCTTGGTTGATGATTTTTATGTGGTGGATGTACCAGACACAACCATTGTTTTGGGAGTGTAGTGATTGTACTCAATCACTAAATATTCAACAAATTATCAAACATTGGAGATGAATTTCTTGGCACTAGATGGGAAAAGAGTGGTCCTAAGGGTAATTGCCAATGAAGCTTCAAGATTTTCCACAACAAAGGGAATGACAAGCATATTCAAGCAAGAGGATCGTGTAGAAAAATGGCAAACTCCAAGACAGAAGGCTTCAAGAAGGGGCTAGTGGTGTGAGAAAAAATATTCGGTAGACCAAAAAGGTGTTATACATACCAGGGAGATCAGAAGGGAACCCAAAACCAGGATGTTCAATCTTAATAGGTACCCAAGGAGGCATAAGGAAGGAATACATGACATCAATGAGAAGAAATGGAAATTCAATGGAAATAAAGAGAATCCTAGCACAGAGATGGAGTGGTTGATGAAAATTGACAAGGGGGGACAAGAAAAGATTGTTCAATATTTTGGTCAGAGATTTATTGACAACAAGAAATTTTGAGCAGGAAGAACTACAATGTCCTCTTCTGCTTGAGCAGCAAGAACCAACCCGCTAAACTATCCAATTCCAATAGGTTCGGGTAGGTACTGAAAAACAGGGAATTAACTAATGACTAGTGCCACATGGGATAAAAGTACATCATTAGCAGTGATAATAAGTCATAGAAAATAAAGAGGTACACTCAAGAAGGAATAATTGACATGTGTGACATGCGAGTCCTAATTCAAAATGCATGTGGCATGCGTCATTAAATTTGCATGAATGCATAAGTTAAGTTGCATGCATCATTCATAGGTCAAAAGGATAAAATAAGGAAAATAAACTTCTGAGGGTATACATTGTTATTATTCACTTTTGGAAACTGGTTTGAGAGCTCAATGAGATGCTTCAAGGTTCAGGGTGAATTCCCTTAGCCAACATTGCTTTCAACGGTGAGATATATTCGTCCTAGTCAATCCATAGGATAGATAATCCAGGTTTGTCCATCTGCATATGTTACAAGGGTGCATTCCTTGTTCATCATGAGCACGCATCATTGGCTTGTCTGAGAGGGTGCATTATTGGTGATCACATGAGTTCTATCTATCTCTATTCATTGGAGGATTTGAGGATTCATCTACAAGGGTGTATTTCCTTCTACATCTATGAGGGCATAGATTATCCTTCTTACATATCATTGAGGTGCATTCATATAGTTGAGAGCACATTCTTCTTGCCCATATCCTTGAGGGTGTATTCATCATACCATTGGAGGATTTATCCTTTGTAGCACCTACTAGGAGAATTATTATTGATCCTATTGCTTCTTATTGGGATTCGTACTAGAAATTTTGAAGTTGTTTCTATTGATTTGACACCAAAGAAGGGAATGATCTTTCATGGGAGAATTTCTGATTGGGAATAGTTACAACCTCCTAACCTAGAGTGGATTCATGGCTTGCATGTCCCCTATATGATCTTACCCTACCCCACTACATCTTATTGGTATTTTCATGCTTTCACTTTGATCTTATTTACATTGTAGATATGAATAGTTGTAATATCTAGGGCATGCACTTTAGTATTATTCATGCAAACTGAATATTGGCCAAATAGTCCATTAAACACTTGAATAAAGACCAACTATTATTGAAAACCCTATACAACATCCACATACAACAATTTGGTATATTATAGTGGTATCAGAGCATGTTCATCACAAACTATGGGATTAGCATGAAAATGGAAGCATAAATAGTTAAATGACTCCAGAGGATTTGAAATATGTCACATACATAAGACATAAATACAAAAACATAGGTGTAAATAAATAAGAGGAAATAAATAAGAGGACTTATATCTAGAGGGCATATATATAGAGGATAAGGTTGCAGACAAGACAAAATCAAACACTTAAACATAGAAAGACAATGGTAAATAAGTCATGGGGGACAAAAAAGTAAAAGAGTTCAATAGCCTCATTAGTGCTCTAAATGATTTGGATAAATCCAAAAGGAAGTGTTGAATGAGATCAATAGGTTAGAAAATAAACCAGGGTAGAATCAAAACAACCGGTAGATCAATATTGGTGACAAGATATCATGAGTGGTAGTGGGAGTCATTCACATACCACCATGCATAGTTATCCTCACATATATATTAAATCATCTAGTCCTACCAAGCCACAGTTTTTGGATAGCCCAAAAGAAGGACCATTAGCACAAGTAGAGTCAAATGATCCATTTGGGGCTTATCTACAAGAGTACAAAAAACTAGGAGATGACTTTCACTCAGCCATTTCCTTCTCATACTTTTTTCAATATGAAAAGCAAGAACATGACAATAGGGTTCAATAAGCATTTAATCAAAACTTTGAGCTACATCGTAGAGTGGGGAAGCTAACCATCCCAAAATTTGATGGGACATCCAATTGCTTAGCGAGAAATTAGTTACAAAAGTCGGATGCCTACTTCCAACTCAACCCAATGATGGAGATAAAATTTTATTAAAATCACCACATTGCACCTTGACAGGAATTCACATGAGTGGTGGTACCATGAGTTGGTGATGTTGGTACATAACAATATTACATCATACATAGACTTTACATAGAAACTCATTGAACGCTTTGACATGAATTATCCAAATATTCACATCAGAGAGCTATCCCAGCTCAAGTAGATAGGTATCCTGGGAGCCTTTGTATCAAATTTTCATAGGATTGAAGTGATGGTGATGGATATATATGAAGTCCAGTTGGTTATGATATTTACATAGGATCTAGCTGAGACACTACATGGTTGGGTGAAGGATTACAAGTCTATCACTCTATAAGATGCTATCAGCAGGACCTATGATCTACAAGATTGTGTTCCCAATATAAAGCCTCCACCACAACCCACCAATCCTCCAGAAAACAAGGAAAAGGCATTCCCTCAAAAGGAATGGTTGGATAAGAACAAATTGGATGAGGAAACACATAAATATCTGACGAGGAAGAACTTAAGTTTCTGCTGCAAAGAGCCATGGGAACTAGGACACCGATGTTTGGGTAAAGGGATTATACACCTTATCAAGGCACTTTCAAATAGTAGTGGGGAAGATGAGTTGGAGCAGAAACAAGATGGAGAGCTGCCTAGTACAGATTTGGAACAATTGACACTGAGAGGAACTATTGTTACCCCCACATTCCACACTATCAGGATGAATGGAAGTGTCCAATGACAACATTAATTTCTTTGATTGATGGTGGGGAAACCCACAATTTCATATATGCATATTGGGTAGCGAGCAAAGGAGTCCCCACTAAGCATATTGATGGATTTACCATTGCCATGACCGACAATCACAAGATGGAATGCACGTAGAGAATACCTCTTCTACAGTGAAACTTGGGATTTATACCTTTGTCGATGATTTTTATGTGGTGGATGTGCTAGACACGAGCATTATTTTGGCAGTACAGTGATTGTACTCAATCGTGAAATATTCAACAAATTATCAAACATTGGAGATGGATTTACTAGCATTGGATGGGAAAAGGGTGTTCCTAAGGGGAATTATCAATGAAGATTAAAGGTTATCCACAACAAAGGGGATGACAACATATTCGGGTAGGAGGACAAGTCTCATGTTGCAAAATGCCCAACTCCAACATAGAAGGCTTCAAGAAGGGGCTAGTGGCATGAGAAAAATTCTCTAGGTAGAAGTCCAAACAAAGGTATTGTACGCACTGGAGAGTTCGGAAGAGGAGCCAAAACCAAGATGTTCAATCCTCAAAGGTACCCAAGGAGGCATAAGGAAGGAATACAAGACATTGGTGTGAAGAAATGGAAATTCAAGGGAAATAAATTGCAGCCTAGTAGGGAGATGGAATCGTCGATGAAAGTTGATAGGGAAACAATGGTATATTGTTTGGTATATGGGTCGAATATCGCTGGAGGACAAGCAATTCCAATAGGGGGTTAATGTAATGTCCTCGTCTGCTTGAGCAGCAGGAATCAACCCACTAACCTATCTAGTTCCCATAGGTTTGAGTAGGTACTGAAAAACAACGAATTAACTAATGATAGACGCGACATGGGATAAAAGTACATCATTAGCACTGATAATAATTCATTAGTAGATAAAGAGGGCCACTTAAGCAGGAGTAAGTGACATGCGTGACATGTGAGGGATAATTCAAAATGCATGCGACATGTGTCATTAAATTTGCATGCATGCATAAGTTAAGTTGCATGCGTCATGCACAGGTAAAAAAGGATAAAAGAAAGAAAATCAAATTCACAGTGTTATTATCCATTTTTGGAAACAGGTTTGAGATCTCAGTGAGAGGCTTCAAGGTTGAGAGCGAATTTCCTTAGCCAACATTGGTTTCGACGGTGAAATATATTCATCCAAGTCAATCCATAGGATAGATCATCCACGTATGTCATAGAGCTTCAAGACAACAACACATCTACCAATATTTGTAGTGATCTGAAGACTTCTCCAGCTGCATATTTTATAAGGGCACATTCCTTGTTCATCCTGAGTGCATATCATTCGCTTGTTTGAGAGGGCGCATTATTGGTGATCATAGGATTTCTCTCTACCTCTCTTCATTAGAGGATTTGGAGATTCATCTACAGGAATGTATTGACTTCTAAATATCTAAGGGAGTAGAGCATCCTTCTTACATATCATTTAGGCGCATTCATATAGTTGAGGGAGCATTCTTATGGCCCATATCCTTGAGGGCATATTCATTTGACCATGGAGGATTTATCCTTCATCCACCTACTAGGAGAATTATTATTGACCCTGTTGCTACTTAGTGGGATCCATACTAGCAATTGTATAGTTGTTTATATTGATCTGGCACCAAGGAAGGGTGTGATCTTGCGTGGGTGAATTGTTGATCGGGAGTAGTTACAAGCTCCTGACCTAGAGTGGATTCATGGACTACATGTCTTCCATATGATCTTACCCTACCCCAGTACATCTTATTAGTATGTTCATGCTTTAACTTTGACCTTATTTACATTGTAGATCTGAATAGTTTTAATATATGGGGCATGCACTTTATTATTATTCATGCAAAGTGACTATTGGCCAAATATTCCATTAAACACTTGAATAAAGACCAACTACCACTGCAAACCTATACAACAATTTGGTATATTACATGTAGAGTTGTAGAGAAGACAATGAAAGGATGATTAGAGCTCAAGAAGAGTAGGATCAACTAAATGCAGTTATTCTTTAAAGTTTGAAAGACATTCAAAGGAAAATTAACTCTAGACTCCAGTCCAAAAATCAATAAAAGAGTGGAAGTAACCCAAGAAGGAATTCTCACAAGAGGTCCCATAGTTCAAGTAGAGTTTGTAGAGACAGGACATAGTCCAGAAATCTGTTCTAGTGACTGTCATCTAACTCTAGGGATTTCACTGAAGTATCAAGCTCTTCATCTCATAGGAAGAAGAGGAATAGGTCTTCCAAGAACAACTTACATGGAGAATTTAGGAAGGAGAAACCTCCTACATTTGATGGTGAGCTAAAATATGGTCAAGAAGCTGAGGCTTGGCTTCTTGGGATGAGGAAGTATTTCCAAGCTCAAGACTACTCAGGAAATATGAAAGCAAGAGTGGCTATATTCAATTTGAATGGAAGAGCATCTATATGGTGGGATCACCTTATGCAAGTGAAGAAGATCATTGAAAGGAATATTGTGTGGAAGCAATTCAAGAATTACTTCAAGAAAAAGTACCTCTTTGATAGGTATTATGATGCAAAAAACAAATAATTCCATAAGTTGAAATTGGACCAAATGACTATGGAGGAATATGCAAATTCTTGGAACTGTTGAGATGTGTCAAGTATACCAGAGATGATAAGGTGAAAATCCATTTTTTTCTAAGTGGGTTGCCTTAGTCCTACAAAGACCAAATTGAGTTTAATGAGCCTCAAACTCTAGATGATACCAAAAGAAAGGCCAAGTATTGTTATGATCAAAACAAAAGTAAGCCATATTTCCATATGGGAGGACTATAAAAATGAAAATTTTGACCAAAGAAAGAAAGGGTTCAATTCTCCTCATTTAATAAATCATAAAATATAGCCACCACAGGGTGTGACAAAGCTAGCTAGAATGATGGGAGACAAGCTAAGAGAGCCAAAAGATCCACATCAATGTTGGGGATGTGGAGAGGACCATTTTTTTAGAAACTGTCTACATCGAAATGGGAGTGCAAATCAAGTGCACAACATTCAAGAAGTTGAAAATATGGGTCAAGTGGCAAGGAATATCCCTAGAATTTATGTTGCACTAGAGGATCACCAAGCATACCATCAATCAACTGTGGTGAGGTTGAAGATAATATTTCTAAGCAATCTAATTCTATTTTAATTGACCCTGGATCTACTCATGATTATATCAATGCTAAAATGGTTGATATATGTGCTTTTAAGAAAACCATGCATAGTAAATCATGGTTGGTCCAACTAGCCGCAGGAACCAAGAAAAACAATTAGTGAAATAATGGAGACATGTCCATTAGAAATGGATGGACTATTCACTTGTGCGAATCTAACAATTTTTCCACTTGATTCATATGATATTATCATTGGAATGGACTGGTTGGAAGCACATAGAGTTAAACTTGATTGCTACAACAACAAAAAATGAATGCATTGACAAGGAAGGAAACCCAGGTGTTGTAAAAGGAATTCCAAAGGTATTTTTCTCTTAAGAAGATTTAATCTATGCAATTGATGAGGTTCTATAGGAAAGGTTTCCAATTGTATGCAACCCACGTTTTGGATCAAACAAAAAATGAAATTCCCAAGATGGAATACTATCACATTTTTCAATAATTATTCGAAAAGAAGTACATAAGGCCAGTTGTGTCTCCATTGGCAGAACCTGTACTATTTTTTAAAAAGAAAGATGGTACACTCGGTTTATTTATTGATTACAGGAAACTAAATAAAGTGACAGTGAAAAACAAGTACCCATTGCCTCAAATTGAAGATCTTTTTTATTAAATGAGAGGGGGAAAGGTATTTTCAAAAATTCAATTGAAGTCTAGTTACCATTAGGTGAGAATAAAAAAAGAAGATATTCACAACACAATCTTTAGAACAAGTTATGGACACTATCAATTTATATTGGTGCCATTTGGTCTCACTAACACACCAGCTACCTTCATGTGTCTCATGAATAGTGTTTTCAGCAAGTATTTGGACAACTTTGTGCTTGTTTTTCTAGATGACATTCTTATTTACTCTAAGAATGAAGAGGAGTATGAGGAACATTTGAGATTGGATTTGCAATTGCTAAGGGAGAAAATGGTGTATGCAAAATCCAAGCAAATGTGAATTCTACAAAAATAAAATTCATTATTTGGTTCACATTATTTCAGAAGAAGGAATATCATTCGATCCGGAAAAGATTGAATCCATTACGAATTGGTCATCTCCAAGGAATGTGACACATGTGATATATTTTATGGTTTTTATTGGTCATTATAGGAGGTCCATTGAAGGGTTATCCAAGGTTTCTCACCCAATCACTTCTTTTTAAAATAAGGGAACAAAATTTGAATGGACACATAAATGTGAAGAAAGCTTCCATTTGTTGAAGAAGCTTCTCACAAGTGCTCCAATTCTGAAAATTGCAGACCTAGAAAAATAATTTGTGGTGTGTACAAATGCATGTAAACAGGGACTTGGAGGATGTATTATGCAGGACAATCATGTGGTGTGTTATGAGTCTATGAAATTGAAGGAGCATGAAAAGAACTATGCTACCCATGATTTGGAACTTGCATCCATAGCGCACGCTTTAAAAATGTGGAGGCATTATCTAATGGGTAGAAAATTTGAGTTGAGGACAAACCACTATAGTTTGAAATATTTATTTGAGCGAAAAACATTAATTGCCAAACTAGCTAGATGGCTGTAATTTTTGTGTGAATTTGATTTTGAAATCAAACACATGACGGGGAAGGAAAATAAAGTGGTTGATGCACTTAACATAAAGGTGATTGAAATGCAAATGGAATCCATTAGTACTTTCCAATCACATTTAAGACAAAAGGTTGTTAATTCTCTTGCTGAAGATGAACTGTATGTGCAAATAAAAGATAAATTACAGCAACAACTTTTTGAAAAGGGGTTTGAAGAGTGTCATTTAGAAGACGATGGGATTCTTTCGTATAAAAATAAATGTTATATTCCAAATGTAGTAGACTTGATGTTGGAGCAGGGTCCTGCAGCTACAGAAGAAGCTGCTAGTTTTGGCGGAAAGAAGTTAAGACAGAGCTACGACGCCGTAGCATGTTTCCAGCTGGAGAGCAGAGCCGAAAACCATGACTTTTAAGATAGAAAAGTCAAGAAAGGCAACGGTACCTGAGCGGCCGAGAAGAGAGAGCTCAACCACTGCATTGAAGGTAGCGACGGAAGACAGGAGGGCTCAGCGACCCTCATAAAGGAGAAGGAGCAACGAGGCTGAAGCATTGAAGGCGAAGGACAGAAAAGCGAAGCGGTGGATAGTACCCATGATCAGTGCCGAGAAGCATGGAAGACTGCAGAGAGCTGTGGTGTGACGGAAAGCGGCTACCTCAAGTACAGATATGGCCGACTGTCACTAGTTAGGGTTTTGGGTTACTGTTGGGACAGGCCCACAGTGTTGTAATGGCAAGACCTTCGGGCTGCCTATAAAAGGATATATTTTGTATTGTAAAGGGGTTAGCTAGCCATTTTTGTTGGTTCGTTAGTTGGTTCATTAAGTTGTTAGTAGTGTTTTGCAGATTATTAGACTGTTGTAAAAGCCTAGCTCTGGTTCTGTTATTAGCAGTAGCCATCTTATAGTAACCAGTAGCTGGCTTATAGAATATGTATGTAACGATCCGCAGGGATCGACAGAGAGGGAAGAGTATATTGTAGGAGAGCAATATAGAAGAGAAAAGAGATCTAAGAGAGAAGATCTTAAGCTGCATATGCGGTGCAGCAGAACTGTGTTTTACCTTCCCCTGAGCTATAATAAAAACACAGTTTTGTGGACGTAACTTCCATCCTGGAGGTGAACCACGTTAAAATCAAGTGTTATGTGATTGGTTTATGTGTTATGTTTACTTATGCATTTCTCAGTCAGTTCATGGACTTTGTTTACAATTTAATGAATGAATGTGTTAATCACTTCACAGCGATATAGAAGGGTAAATATAAGTTAAAGTCTTTGGCATGTTGTATATGGTTCATTTATGCTTTGCGTAAAACAGTCTCTATTGCAGTATTGAATAGCCTTGTATGATAAGTCTTGCACGTCAACACGAGCAACGCTAAGTGCGCTAAACCGCGAAGGTAGGATATCACAGAGAGGTGATACCGCACCGGCAGAGGAGCTGCAGTGCGCGATACCGCAGGTTAAGGACTTAGCGTTGGGCAGGAACTGCGTGTCGCACAGTGCGCGGCGATGCAATAAGGTCGAAGATATCGCGAGTCTGGGAAAGTGCGCGCCGCAGGAAAGGATCGCGCGACGGTATAAAGGAATATCTCGCGGATAGAATAGCTACGAGGCGAGGAGATCGTGCGACGCGAGCAGGAGATCGCGTGATGTGCAGAAAGAGACCTCGCAGCTAGGAGAGCTGCGAGCCACTAGTGGGATCACCACAGACCCTAGTCCAAGACACTTGAGTCCTTGGCCAACCCATTAGAGTCACTTCGGGTGAGACTTCAGGCCGCTTTGCGGTCTGTCGCCGAAAGGGCCAGTGATCTAGGGGTGTTGTTGGTTGATTATAGTTAACCCGGGTCTGCCCATAGCAGCCAACACTTGAGGAGAATTGTTATGGATGAAATCCATAAAATTCCCTATTCTAGTCACACAGGATACTAGAAAACAATTGCTACAAACAAGAAACAATATTTTTGGTCGAGGATAAAGATAGATATTGCTGAGTATATTTCAAGGTGTATAAAATGCCAGCAAGTCAAAATTGAGCATCAACACCCAACATGTTTGTTGCATCCTTTTCCAATTCTAGAATGGAAATGAGAAGTAATTTTCATGGATTTTATTACAGGTTTTCCAATGACTGTGAGACAACATGATTCCATCATAATTGTGATGGATAAGTTGTCAAAAGCATCACATTTTATACCAATTAAATCCACCTATAAAACAAATTCCATTGCAAATATTTTCATGAAGGAAATTTTAATATTGCATGGATTTCCTACAACAATAATTTTGGACAAGGATACCAAATTTATTTCAAAATTTTAAAATAAAAATTTTCAAATTTGAGTACACAATTGAAATTTATCACTGCCTACCATCCATAAACAAATGGACAAATTGAAAGATTAAATCGGGTGCTTGAAGACATGCTTCGCATTTATGTGATGGACAAACCATCTAAGTGGGAATATTATCTACACTTAGTAGAGTTTGCATATAACAATGGGCAACAAGCCTCGTTGAGAATGAGTCCATTTGAAGCTTTGTATGGAAAAGAGTGCAAGACACCAGTGACCTAGGATAATCCAACAAATGTTAAAGTTACAACATCACGATTCATTCTCCAAGACAATATTTTGCACTAGGATTGGGCCTCATTTGTTGAGATAATAGGGAGTCTGAGTTGGACTCAAGAAACTTGGAGTAAGATTCTTGGTTTGGACTCAAGAATGACTAAGCCTTCTATGTTAAAGGTTAATCCTCATGTGTTGAGGTGAATACTTTGATATGTCAAAGTCATGATGTTGTACAGTATTGTTGGACAAGGCTAAGGATTTGATTGTCAAGTCAGATCCTCGTGTGTTGAGGTGGGTCTCATGTGTAGAGGAAATGATTTGCTAGTTGAAGCATGTTGATGTGTGACATATTAATAACCATGATCTATCTATTAAATGTCCTCTAGAGACTGATCACCTCGACAATGAATTACTTCAGCATAAGGTCACTTGGCACGAATAGTAAAATGATATGACCACATCGATGGACAAATCTCTTAAGTATAATTGTTATGACAGATAAAAGTGAGCACATATGGATCATGAAGATAAGATAGAAAGATAAGAGATAGCATGCATAGAAGCTAGAAATAGAGAATTCGAAATGCTCATTGTAATTAACTTCACTTAAATAGAGAATTCGAATTGCACATAGTATTGACTCTAGTTAAAAGAGAATTCCAAATTGCACATGTTGTTGACTTTAGTCAATAAAGAAGAACTCAATTATTGAACTCTAGGGATGTAAGCAATGCAAGATTCAATTAAAGTAAAGAGAACTCGATTCGATCATTCCAATTGTGCAGTCAAGAAGGAGTTCAATTAAAGGAGTTAATTAAGTGATAATAAACTAGCTAACTAAAGTCTTTTGCATGACAACACTTTAGTTAAACTAAAAGATGACACTTAAGTTGTGACACTTAATTTAACTAAGTGTTTGCATGATGACACTTAAGTTAGCATCCTAACTAGATGATTCGGCATCAAGTTGAAGTATAGGTTCATTTTGAAGTCATTGTATGATGTATTTGGGAAATCATATGTTATAATGCAAGTAGACTATGTAGAAATCATTCAAGTGATCCGGTTTTGATGTATCCAAGGCAAACGGGAGAATTAGTGTGCACGGTTTGCCTGCCAATGCAAAAAGTGTGAATTGGTGTGCAAGGTTTGCTCCTCAATGTTGAAAGGGTGAATGGTTGAGAGGACAGAGTTCACTAGTGCAAATAGTGTGAATTGACTTGTATGTTGGGCATACTGTTGAGAACCTCCTTCCATATATATTCTCTCTTACTTAGTGATAAAAATTGGGGTATTGATTCTCTCTTATCTTGCACCTAGGGTGTTGAAAGAAATCTGTTATTGTAAAATACATTCTATGATATCTATCACTATTATACTTTGGAGATTTGTTGGGATTTTTCTCCCTCATTGTTTTGAGGGTTTTCCCCAGGGTGCATACTGTGCTATGTGTGATTGATTATGTGTATGAATGTTTTATTGATTTCAAGTACTCAATTATTCCACATCTAAATATTAAATTTCAAATCTCAACCAAAAATTCAACAATAAACAAAATTGTACTCGAGCCAAAATTACTTAAAGAAATGGAATATGAGGTTGCAAAAATTAGGATGAATTTAAAGCCAACCCAAGATAAATAGAAGAGATATGCCGATAATAATAGAGTGAATAGCGAAATTTAGTGTTGTGGATCATGTTTACCTTAGAGTGAGTCCAAGGAATAGTTCCTTGAAGCTTAGAAGTTGTGTCTAGTTGTCACCAAGATATTGTGGTCCATTTGAAGTGCTTGAAGGATAGGTCTAGTTGCATATAGAATTGAATTGTATGCTAACACTAGAGATCATAAGGTTTTTCATGTTTATTTTCTTAATAAATAAGTACATGATCCTAACCATGTGATTGATTGGGATGTGATTCAAGGGGAACTCAAGGGAGAGTTCTAAACCGAACCATTATTCATCCAAGACAAGAAGGTAGCATTTCTCTAAAACCAAGCCATCATAAAAGTAAAGGTGCAATGGAAGCACTTTGGTCTCGATGAGGCTACATGGGAGGTTGAGGATGCCATGAAATAGACATACCCATTTTTGTTTTGATTTTGAAGAAACAACGAGGACGGTGTTATTCTAAGGGGGATGGGATTGTAATACCCCCGGTTTTGACTTGGGATGTATTTAATCAAAATTATGATGTAAATATGCTAGTATGGATTCCTAGTGTGGAGCTCAAGGCCAAGGCCCAACTAGTGAATGGATAGACATGTATGATGTATATATTTTTATTTTGACCATATGGTTGGCTTATCATGCCAGTTCAAAATATATGTAAATATTATGTTGAAAAATAATAAAATGGTCCAAGATGGTTGTGTAAAGAGCACCAGAGGGGCTATGATTCCACCATAGGGGGAGAGGAAAGGGGACCTATGGGAAGCTAAATCCTTTGTTTCCAAATGTCAACCTTAGAACTCATCCAAAAAATTCCCATTTAGTTTAAACGAGCCAATTACCTTGTCTTGACTATTAAACCCAATCATTGAATGCAATTGTGAGGTTGGTGGGAAAAGTTAATTCATGCAGTTATTAGGGCATGGGGGGTGTGACAGTTATGTCATCTTTCAAGATTCCTTTCTTTTATGGTCAGAAGCTATGTCAGTTGTATTTTCACCCTTACCTTATATCCCTTGGAGTTAAGATTATCTTGATCATTCTCTCATGCAGACATATACACTACATAGAGTCTCCTATTGATGTTGATGACCATTACCAGACATTTTTTAACCCATAAACTTAATTTGAGAGATAGAGCTACAAATTTGAAGGGAAAATAGATGGTTGTTGGTGAGCAAAGCGGTTGGGAAATCTAGGAACATTTTCCCATTGAGTTCTATGAATTTCGAATGCCTTATAAGCCATGAATTAATGTTGTGGGAGGTTCTCCAAGAGCATACAGTAGGTTGGGCTCTTACTACACACATTGGTAACCATTGTAAGGGTTGGATTTCCATAGGGAACTTTGTATCAATGAAGCGAAATGCCTTCCTTGTCTTGTGTGGGGTAGTTAGAAAGAGTTCCATGGCTTAGATGACTTAGTGAGATCCATGTAGAGTTGTGAATGACCTTTTGGATCAGCATAGAGAGCATAATGGGTTGTGAGCTGAAACAGAGAATCTTGTAGGTGTTTCCTTTTCCCTAGTGGCCTCATAGCCCAGCTTGGGGGTTTCATCTTAACAGAAATAGTATATGCTGGAAAGATTGCCTACGATTTGGTGGAAAATCACTCTTACACAGCTATTTGCTTGGATTTAACGTGGAAACCCAAACTAGGATAAAACCACAAAAGCACTTGTTTATTCATAAGAGTTGCAGCTCGAACGCTTATTGTCTGTGAACTCAGCTTATGGACATCTTCTCAATCATTCTTTACAACAGATCTTCACACACAGCCTGTCGATCACCCTCATACATTACAAATTGGCTCAGAATTCGACTTGAAACATTAATACATCAACTTACTTATTCCTCACTTTTCGTCTCTCTATATTTCCTTATCTTCTAACAGCTAAACCCATTACATATTTATAGTCTCTAATGGCTCGATTTACATCCATCTCCCACTACTCGACTTGTTACATAAGTGAACCAAAATACTAACTAACTAACCAACCTTTCGGTTGGACTTCTTCAAAACAAGTACATTTCCTTGATCTCCACCTCAATTGTCAGAGTTGATTGTCCTTCTTACAATTTTGTCGCATATTTCGACCAAAATTTGGAAAATAGGTACCAAAAATACCAAAAGAAACCTCGGGCCAGAAGGCCCCCAACACTCACATGTGGTTCGTCCCAAGCCACTTCAAATTAACAAAGCGGGTGTGCTTAGCTTCGACCGAAGGTCTTGGAAAACTTTCTTTACTTCCTCGACATGCAGCAGGACTTCCTCCCTCGACTTGGACATTTCTTTAGCCAATTCAGAATAAATATGTGCTAAAGTTATCACTTGTGCAAAGGTTACTGCCTGCTTTACTTCAACTTGTACTGGCCCAATATCTGCAACAACTCGTTCCGTGTCCACTTTTAACTCCTCCACCATGTCCATATGCTTCTATTGGTGTGTCCTAAGCTTACTTACCTGATGTTGTGAGGACTTCAACTCATCATCCTTATGTATATGCTCGAAAGGTGGGATAGTCTTTAACGACCCCCTCGGATTCTCCATATTATGTTATGTTGCACTCAATATATGTTATGAAAACTAATTATAATAGCTAATATTTAATAATTAATTAATATATAACTAAATAATTACATGAGACATGACTTTACATAAATCCATCTTCGAAGCATATAAAACTAGGTTATCTTCTTTATTGTATAGCGTCATCTATTATTCAAATTACTATTTATTCATATTATCTTTTAATAGTGGATTCACATCAGTTTTGACTTAATCACTGGATTCAGTTACTTCAGTGGTATCAGATTCGTCACATGCTTTTATAAGTAAAACCACGCATGGTTTATAAAACTACATGTGGGTTTTTCCAAAGTGTGAGACATTATAATAAAAATATATAATAATATTATTATTTAATAACTATTATTATAATTATATCTATTTTTATTTTTCATAAAATGTGAAATGGCCTCAAATTATACAACTCCACATACTTGAGCATTGATGACTGAATTAAAAAACCAATTTGATAAATTGCAGGCAAGGATGAACGACAAGATAGACTCTATCATAAAGATGTTGGAAAATTGTAAATCTAGTAATCCTCCTAAATAACAAAGTAATTCGAGTAATTCGATGGCCTGATCCACAACAGTTGTGAAAGAGCTACCCCCAGTTGTTGAGGAGGTACACAATAAATACAGGCAGAAGACAAGGCGTAATTAGTTGAAAGGGATTATAAAATAAGTTACACAATAATGACAAGAAGCAGAGGGAAGTTCCACAAGCTCAGTTAGTCAAAATGGATCAGAAACTGAACAACCTCACAATGGTGTAACTAAGAAAAATATTGTAGAAAAGAAACCCAAAGTATATCCTATCTCTGATCCACTTGTCAATTTTGAACCATTAGCTCAAGTTCAAGATTTGAATGATGTGACTAAACAATCCACAACTAGTGCAAGAAATGGAAGTAAAGAAGATCCACAATTTCTCATAACTGGAATCCAAAAGGAGACATGGAAAAAAATTAAGTACAATTTATATTGTTTCAAAAACTCACCACATAAGAAGAAAGGATTACAACACAAGTTCCAAAATCACATCCATATAACGAAATCAATACAAAATTATAATGTTTGAGTCAGTACTGCAGACACAATCCATAATAAGAGGAAAACAACACTCTCAACTTTGAGGACAAAGCTTCCCTTAAGGGAAGGGCAATGTTATGAAAATAATTACTAATAACTAATATTTAATAAATAACTAAGTAATTACATTAAAAGTGACTTTGCATAAAGTAATCATCGAAGCATATAAAACTAGGTTATCTTCTCCATTATATATCATCACCTATTATTCAAATTACTATTTATTCATATTTATGTTTTAATAGTGGATTCACATCAGTTTTGACTTAAGGGATGGATTTGGTTATTTCAATCTATGTGTGATTTCCTGCAACTCCACATCATCTACTAAGGCTTCCCATTTCTAGGAAACCTCCTCATATACTTTAGTGCAATACGTTTAAGCTTCCTTAATGACTTGGACATCCCCCTACACTTGTGTCTATCGATGCTCCATTACTTCAAGGGGTGTACTCGGAACTAACTTTGCTTCCAACTCCATGATTTTATGTCGGAGGCCAGTAACGACTTCCCCTAACTTGATGCCTTTAGTTTCCACAATCATCTCTAGAGAAGTACTAACTTTCGGCACATCACGATAGGAAGCATCAATAGCAGTTTCAATCCATTGCCTATCCTGTCGTAGTTGATCCTTTTGATCAACAACAACAACAACTAATTCATCCTCTAAATTTGTCACCTTAGTCTTCAACTGCTTCAATTGTTCATAAACCATATACTCTCTAGCCTTGAGCTCTTATGTCGCTTGATTTAACATATTGTGCACAGTGAATAGCAGTAGAGTAGACATATCAAGGCTAACATAAGCCATAACTTATATTGCATTGCTCAGTGCAAGAGTGCCTAAATCCAATTCCTTTGGAATAATTTGCACCTTACGAGCCTTCTTCGTTGATGGCACCTCACTTGGTTTTTCTTTAGATGGTTCGGCTTCTGATAATAACAATTCTAGTTTTCTCATCACAACCCGAACCTATTTTACTACCTTGCAAAGTATCTGGAGGAGGTCGATGACTTCCTTGAATAACTCATTATTCCTCTCATTAAGTTTCTACCAAGATTCCTCAGCGAATTTAGTCATCCTCTTGGTTAGGAGATTATAATCGTTGTCTGTCAAGACGATAGCGCCGATCCCCTTAACAACTTTTTGCTTCTTGTGGGATTTCTTTTGTTGTTCTGCATCCTTCATTTTTTCTCCTATCTCGGTATCCATTGGGGTAACGCTAGATTCATGGTCTCTACCATGGTGTGAACTCTGGGGATTATTTCCCTCTTGGGGCCCACCTGGTTGGGTCCCTAAAGTTCCTTCTTTTCTTGGATCCACCTCAGCAGACAACTAATCATATGTTACTAGCTTTTTCAACTCTTCAGTACATTCACTTACAATGTTGTCAATTTCTTCCTCGGTTATCCTGAATTGTCATAAACCATTGGTTATGGGGGTCCCGTCACAGTTGAAGATTAATATAATGAGTTCTTGCATCAAATCAAATTATATTGCAATATCGTTGCACCATCGCAGCTTCCAACCTTGGTATATTCATCATTTATTGTCTAATTTCCTCGGCTTGGAAAAATAACTCAACATTATTGTCGATATGTAGTTGCTTCATATCTGTGAACCATAGATTTTGATATCTAGCCCCTCGATAAGGGACATTAACTTCCATCCCTTGATAATGTGGTAGTTCTGTCCATGCAACAAAATAGATCAACAACAATAGCCATGAGTAGGTAAAGGGTTTACCTTTATCTTGTGTTTCGAGAGCATCCTCTAACAATTCATTCAGTAAAAATGTGTCCCAATTCAACTAGACCCCTCCAGTACACTGCTCTATCACAATAATTACTCCTGCAATGCATTGGTTCAGTTGCATTTTCCCTAATAACTTCGCCAAGAGTATCTTCATTGTAAACAAAACATCCTAATCATTAATAGAGGCTATGTCGAATCCCCTCTTTTCTCTCACCAAGCCATACTTTTCCTTCATTCTTGTAGCTAAGTTCTTGGCATGTTCCTTCCCAACAAAGAAAGGTGTTGGGTTTCTCCCAGATTTTGGAAACCCCGTGATGGTTGCAATAATATCTACATCAACTGGGAATTTTGTATCTAGCCACATATACCCACCATAAAATAGTTGCTTTAAACATGTATTTACTTTCGCAGTTCGACAGAAATGGGGCATGTGCAACAATGACAAGATATTGTACCTCTGCATCCCTCCTTCGCCAACTTGCACCCTCTCCATGTACTAGTCTTCTTTAAATTCCTTAAATTTCTGAAGGTCATGGTCAACAAATGATAAATTATTCAAATTCAACAGGGTCTTCCCAGTTACTCAAACACCCTAAGGGACAGCAGGCTCGACCAAAGTAAACTTAGGATTTTTCTTGATATTGACATGTGGTGCATCATCTTTCCAAGGTGGTCTATATTTGAGTAACATCGTAGCAGAGGCAGACCCAGACACCTCAATAGCGTGGGTTCCTTTCATTCGGCTCTCGTCCCGACCCCTTGTTCTATTTTTCTTCGATGGTTTTACAAGAAGAGGAATTGACGCAATCTCAAGTTACTCATCCATGATAGGTATGCCAACCGGAATGTCCACAGTATATCTGGGGAAGTGTCAGTGCTAGAGAAATTAATTTCCAAGACCTCTCTTGATAGAATTGCAACACTTTGGATTCATTAACTTATGTAGCTCAAGCTTTCTCGAGACGTTTTGCACAATGAACACAAGGACTTCCGATAGTGGCTAACCTCCCCCTTTTTGAATTCATGAGTGCATGAAGAAATAGGTATGATCACATGGTCAGTTAATTAACTAGATTTGGTAATGGTTTTCAAGGATGGCGTCCAATCCAAACACATGCGTGTACCTTTTCTAGATAATCATGACAACTTCCTTCGAACGTCGCCACTACTTTCGCCATAAAAGTATGCATTAAAGTGCATTAATTTCTAACTTGGAAGATTAGCATGTTTCATACTAGACTGAGATAAACAAACTTCAACACATAGCACTTCAACACAAAATATTTCTTTCTTCTTTTCTTTTCTTTTTTTTACAACTTCAGTCAGGAGAAACATGGCTATCCCTATAGGGTTTTTGTTGACTCCCATTTACTAAACCATAGACAGGTTCACCATTTAGCTTTTGTAATTGAATTGTGCTTCCTTCAATAATAAAATTTATCACATAAGGACCCATCCAATGAGTTCGGAGCTTACAAGAGTGTTTCAAAATCTTACTGTCATATACAAAATCTTACTGTCATATAAGAGGAATAAAATGCCCTCGCTTGAAATGCTTTTTTCTTGATATGTCGATCATGCCAGGATTTTTGTCGATCCTTTTGAACTTGTTGGTGAAAATCTGCCAGAAAATGGTCTTCTTCATGTTGTAACAACTGTGACAGTCACTCTTATACTGCGCCAGTATCAGACATACTAATGAAGGAAACTATTCTTAGGCTAGGTACAGTATATTCCATTGGCATGATAACTTCTTGTCCATAGATCAACTTAAAATGGGTGTCACCTTGTCAACTTTTTGCATGTAGTATGATAGGCCCATAGTACTGCTAGAATATTCATATCCCAATCATCCTAGTTTACATTACATACCTTAGGGAATTCTCAAAAATCTCATTAAAAGCTTCAACAACTCCATTTACTTGAGGATGATAAGGTGTTGTATTTCTATGTTGAATTTGAAATTCCTTCGTAAGTGCCTCAGTTGTCTTGTTAACAAAATGTGTTCCTTGATCACTTACTAGAACCTTTATACATCCAAATATAGTGATAGCATTGTCAAATAAGAACCTTGCTACAGTCGCAGCAGTGTAATATTTGACAGGGGCAGACTCAACCCAACATGTCAAATAATTCATCATTGTAATGATATATCATGATCATGTACGTTTCCCAAGTGGGTTGATAGGTCCCACAAAATCTAAAAACCATTTATCAAATGCTTGTAAAGTTATATGTGGAATCAATGGCATCTCATCCCGTCGATATGGTTTCCCCATTCTTTGACATATGTCATAGTTCTTAGAATATTCAGCTGAGTATGTATGCAGCGCTAGTCACCATAGTCCAACTCGTAAAATATTCTAGGAAATTGTTTTTCCACTATAATGACCACCTGCCACACTGTCGCGAGATTCAACTAGAATAAAGGGTCGCTCATCTTCTAGAGCACAACACCAAATTATTTCATCAAGACCCATTTTATATAATTCCCTAGCTATCGACTAGAAATCTGCAATCTTGACAACTAATTGTTTCTTGTGTGCCTTGTTATATCCCTCTGGGTAGAAAGAAATTGGATGATGTCTTCATAATACTCGTCTACAATCTTAACAACAAAGACATTAGAGGAAATTTCAACTCAAAATGAGCCTCCTAAGGAAAATTAATAACATAATAGTTAAAATAATAAAATAATATTTATTAATTTTGGAGGAAGAAAAGAAAAAACTACTTTTTTGTTCGTATTTTCGACATATCTCCCTGTGTTTTTTCTCAAATTTCGAGTGAGAGAGCTTGTTGGATGCAGAATTAAATTCTGCATCCAACGAGTACCTACTCGGCATACTTTTGATGGGACCTGCTACCCCAAAAATAAGAAATCCCTGGAAAAAAACGTGATGATGATGTCATCATCACATTTTTTAAGGCATTTCTTGTTTTGGGGGTAGCAGGGCCCATAAAAAGTATGCCGAGTGGGTACTCGTTGGATGCGGAATCTAATTCCACATCCAATGAGCTCTCCCGATTGAAATTTGAGTAAAAGCACAGGGAGATATGTCGAAAATACGAACAAAAAAATAGTTTTTTTTATGATACCTATCCCCAAATTTATATTAAAAAAATTGTTTTAGAGGTGCTCCCTTTTTTAATTTTAAAGCATTTTGCTTGACTAATACATGATGACATGGAATTTGTATTATTTTTAGAAGTCCCATATTAAATTGAAATTTCCTCTCAGTGGTTATGCATCAAGCAGATTATCATCCAAACTATTAGGTTCTTCATTTTCTATTCTTGACAAATCACAAGGACTAGCATTAATCCTTCCAGGCTTAACAATGATCTCCAAGTCGAACTCTTGGAAGAGAAGAAGCCATCGAAATATCTTCTCCCCAAACACTGGATTATTAACCAGGTATCAAAGAACATAATGGCCACTAAACATCTTAAAGTGACCTATTAACAGGTAATGATGAAACTTTTGCAATGCATAGACCATGGTGAGTCCCTCTCATTTAGTGATAGTATAATTCTTCTTCGCCATTGACAACTTTCGACTAGTGAAATCAATGGGGTGGTCGATGGACCCCTCACCAGGTTGGGCTAGTACATATCCCAGCGCGACAGATGACGCATCGTCATGAACATGAAACTCCTTCCAATCTAGAAAAACCAATATGGGAGCATCAACCATCTTTTCCTTTAACATGTCAATACTCTTCTGACATTCTTCATTCCACTGGAACTTTACATCCTTTTTTAGCTGCTTCTCCTTTGGAGCAGTAATTTTAACATAACCCCATATGATTTTACAATAATACCTTGTATGCCCCAATGTAGATCGTAACTATTTATCTAAAGTAGTTGGGGGTAAGTCGACAATGATTGCAACCTTGGCATGATCCATCAGTGTCCCTTCCTTACATACAACATGGCCCAACAAAATCCCAAAGGGTGCACAAAATATGCATTTCTTTAATTTAAATAATTTTGGTACTGTCAATATATTTCTAGCATAATACAGAGGGCATATGTTGACAAAACTGTCATTGATTCCAATAGGTGCGCCAGTGTGTCTTGGCGCCCCTTGAGGATCTCATGAGGGTTAAGTAGTTGTCAATGTTAAAGGAGACCTTTTGACCTTGTCCAAGCCCAAGTATGAAGCCCTTGGAGCCCTTGGGACAATGGCAAAATCCATGTACACCCTTTAGAGTGTTTAAGTTCCCCTAAGTTGTTTCTATGGTTTCGCAATTGTTTCTTTGGATTCCCTAGTACCACAACTTATGCCCTAGTACCCTAGAAAGTCTCCTTGGTGGGTTGAATAAATTGTAGAAGTTTCAATAGGACAAATGGCCCATTATGTGTCATTTGAGGTTCTTAATACCCTAGGAAAATACTTGGCCTCCCATAGGTGGTGGGTTAATGGTGAAGTGGTGAGGGTCATTTAAGTGTTGTTGAGGTAGCTGATGTGGTATTAATGTTCAAGGGAGTCCTTGGACCTACACATTTGATACCTTGATGGTCATGAGGATGGGGCTCTTGGCACTATGGTGCACCCTTGATAAGTAGAGGACACCCTTACATATGGTGATGCCCTATCATAAAACCCTAATCTTGACAAAAGGAATGACCTTTAATAATTAAATAAAACAATAAACTTAATAATTGTCCCACCTTTGGAAGCATGCAGCCATACTAGATCTCCCTATAAGGCCGACCCCGTTAAAATCTTAAGTATTAAAGCATGTTTTTAATAATTAATAAAACATTTAAATAACCTAAACCCTGCTAAGAAGTCAGCCCTAGTAAGTGTTTAAACATTAAAACAAGTTTAAAATTAATAAAAAATTTATTACCCTCTAATTGAAGTCGGCCCTATTTCTCTCTCAACGCTTAGGATGAGTATTTATATACCAAAAAGCTAGCATAACTAAATCACAAATTAATACAACTTTTTGGGAGTATTTGACTGAGGTTATTCGCTGATTTGAGGAAACAAACTCGCTGACTAAGGAGGAAAGTTTGACTGAGTTTTTCATTGAGGTAGGTGGAATCATACCATAGAAATGTCCTTTTGGACTTCTTATCTTGCTTGTGGAGTATACAGTTGAAACTCGCAGCAACAGAGAAGGGTCCGAGTTTTTCCACAAAGATGAAAGTTTTGGGGTTAACAAAACAATCAAAATCTTGAACGTTGAACAAGTATGGTTTTTTATATTGGGTTCTCAGCACTTGCTGCTACCTTCTTACCTTATCATAGAACGAGTTTTTGTTATTCTATGTTGGATAAACTAAGACAAGAATGAGCTCTCAGCTTACACAACAAACCCAATTTTTGAAGCAAGAACGGGTTGGGTTTATGTCTGAGTTTGGATTCTTGACAATGAACTATTTTATGGTTAAGACAAGCCTGGAACAATGATATATTTTGGGTTAAAATAGTCTGAGTGTAAGGCGGTCACACGGCCATCCACATATCTGGTTTTGAAGTCACCTAATGCAAATGCACAGTCCTCCACAGTGGTAGCATGATACTCAGTTAAGTATGAGATCTCTACAGTGACAAGGTATGTATGTATAAGATATAATGTCAAATAAGTATGTGAGTGTACAAGTGTATGTAAATGTACAATGAAGTTTACAAATGTATGAGTGTACAGTGATATGCAGTATAGTGATGATGTTATGATTATGCATACACTATGATGAACATGTATGCTATGATGATGTACTTCTATGCTCTATGATATACACACTATGTTTTGGTGTGATAATACTCTCCTATGCACTATGACTTGATACACTCTATGATGACAATGATGTGATGATGCATGCATGATGCACTCCTACACTCTATGATGATGATGTGATGATACATGCTATGACATGATACACTCTATGATGATGATGATGTGATTATGCATTCCTATATACTATGATGAACATGCATGCTATGGTATGATGATGCTCTCCTATGCACTATGATGTACAGTTGATGATGCATACACAATGATGATGTATATTTGATGATGATGCATATCCTAGAATGATGCATGCATACCTTATGGTCAGCGAAAGCATAACAAAACTACTTGATGAGTGACTATGTATGATGAGGTGTACGAGGATGTACATGAGCAATGTATCAGTGAAATGACTTATTGGTATACAGTGCCGACTTGGCAGTGATCAGAGAGCAGAGATTATCAGTAGTAGGTTCAATGATTGGTTTGACAAGTCCACATGTTCAGTCATATTTTTCTTCAGGGTGGTAGGGTGATGCTAGGGCTCACAATATTGTGAGTTAAGTTGTTGTAGCAGCTTGCCAGTTGTAGTTGACGAATCCTAAGGGGTTGTAGCCCCTTCCAATTGTAGCTGGTAAAGTTGTATTAAATTTGTTTACCCCAGTTGTTGTTGGGTCAAATTTATTTTTAAAAAGGTTTTTGTGGTTTTACCCCCGTGACTTGGGTTTCCACATCAAAATATTGTGTATTATGCATCTTGTTATTTTCATGTACATTGATGATATGATATGATTGGTGATTAGCAATTTTCTCTTGATTAAAAAATTTATAATTGTGCAAAAATCGTTTCACCCCCCTCTCAGTATTTCAATGGTATCAATATGATCTCTAATAAGTCCATAAATTGTCCAGTCATGGAAATAAATTTCCAAAAATTCTTTAAATGCAGCAACAACAATTCTCGAGAATATAGCAGGTGCATTCTTAAGTCCAAAGGGCATTATTGTGTATTGAAAACAACCCAATTATGTCACAAATGTAATATTGTGTCGATCTTCTTTTTCTCTCTGAATCTAATGGTATCCAGAAAACCCATCCATAAAAGAATACACTTATTGACCACCTACGCTCTCCAATACTTCATCTGTAAAAGGGGCAGGGATTGGTTCATCTAGATAAGCATCATTCAATTTTTTGAAATCGACACAAATACGTACTTCACCTATATTCTTGACTTGTACAACCATAGGAATAATCCATTCAGACTCTTCGACAAGTTCGATAATTCTGGCATCCAACATTCTGTTGATTTCCACTTTGACCTTCTCTTTATAATGTGGATTTAACCTATATGGTCATTTTTTGACTAGTTTAGCATCGGGATTCAAATGTATCTTCATCTCTCCCAGGTCACCCACAATTCCTTTGATTTCAGAAAACTTTGTCGGGAACAATTCTTGGAACTCATGTAGCAAGTCGGTAATCTTCCCAACAATCTCATCATTTCAGTAGTCACCAATATTCACAAATTTTGGGTTTTCATTGGAACCAATTATTACCTTCTTAATTTTCAGTGGATTCAAGAACTTGTCGGAAGATATAATCAGTCCCTCTAGTGCTCTGGTTCCTTCTAATTCTGGGATCTGAATATCGAAATGATCATTATCTTCAAGTTCTCTAGGTGTTCTTGAAATATTGTAACAATTCAACAGATTTTGTATTTTCGCAGTCCATTGTGGTAGACTCGACACATTAGAGGAAATTTGAGGTCTAAAATGGGCCTCCTAAGGAAAATAATAAAATAATAGTTAAAATAATAAAATAATATTTATTAATTTTGAAGGAAGAAATAAAAAAACTACTTTTTGTTTGTATTTTCAATAAAGTAGTTTTTTATATGCCAAATATGTTAAGTCAACCATTATGGTTGACTCATTTTATTGAAATTCTATTGGTTCTTGAATTCCAACTCACAAGAATTTATTGTTGGCTCGTTTTCTTAAAAGGCCAATTTTAGACCCCAAATTTCCTCTAATGCAAGTACCGATATTTCCTCAAAAATATTGACCTTAATTACTTGTAGAGTTGCATAAATGGATGGATTTCCATCACGTAGCTAAAAGTGTGCTTGAAACTACTGGGAAGTTGATCCCAGTCTGTAGTGTCACGTCACAATTCCAACGACATATACCAATTCCTTGGAATCATATCTAGCGTATGAATGAGCAAATGCACCCATTCCTATTTCGGTCTCCTACTCCATGTCGAGATACAAGCGTTAATATGATAGACGGGACTCGTCAATCCATTGTACGTTTCTCCAACATAAGAAATTTCTTCACCGAACTGAATTTCAAGCAAGCTTTTGCACTGCGACCAAACTGTAATATGTTGTTTATGAACACCCACCACCTCACTGTGGTAGCTTTCATGACAGCGTCCAAAGCCAATAATCATTGTTGTTATGGTAACTTGCTTTCAAATTCACATGAAAACATGTCTAGGTTAGGTATCCCTTGATAAGTAGATAAGTCACATAACTCTATACCAATCCAGCGTAATGACTTTGTAATCATGGCACATTTCCTCATCGACACTTCATGTAATATGTTCTAACAAATTTCCAATGCCTCTCCTGAATTTGACAAGCAAGAACTAACACTTTTCCAGCCTAACATACCATCCGCAGTAGGATTGATATAGCCTTCCATCTTAGATGAAATATTATAGATGTTGTCTAATTTTGATGTATCATACTCACCTTTTACTGGCACGACATATCTATGGCCTTCTAATGGGTCTATTGGTGCGACCACTCTCATTTCTGAGTCTTCAAATGACAAGCTGTGATTTTTGAAATTGATAATGGTTTGGTTCTCTATTGCCCAATCAATACCCAACAGAGCAGGATATGGAATAGTATCATCAACTAATTCAATTACCTCAAAATCTGTGTAAGTCCAAATCCCTTCTATGTCGACACGAACTCTCGGAAATCGACCCAGTGGCAAGACCTTCAATTGATTTTCCAATCATAACTTGAATGGAGACCATACTAATTTAGGTTGTCCCATACTTTCTCACATTTTTTTAGTGAGAATGTTCACATCGGATCCTAGATCCAAAATGATAAAATCCATGTCATAATCACCAATATGAGCATTCATACACAGCTCACGCTTAGTCTTTTGTCTTCTATTAATATGATTGACCACTTTATCTTGTACTTGATCCTCTGATTCTTCTATTCATTAGAAAATTTGAAGTCTAAAATGGCCTCCTAAGGAAAATAATAAAATAATAAAATAATATTTATGATTCTTTTAGGGAAAGAGAAAAAAACTACTTTTTGTTCGTATTTTCAACATATATCCCTATCATTTTACTCAAGTTTCAAGTGGGAGCAGTCATTGGATGCGAAACTAAATTCTGCATCCAATGAGTGCTCATGCTTGAAATTTGAGTAAAACGACAGGGAGACATGTTAAAAATACGAATTAAAAAAATGTAGTTTTTTTTATGTCAAATATGCCATGTCAACCATTATGGTTGACTTTTTTCTTGAAATTCTGTTGGTTCTTGAATTCAATGGATCACTTTCTCATGAGGTGGCTCACTTTTTTATAAGGCCCATTTTAGACCCCAAATTTGCTCTAATTGCATGCTCATCCCTTAATAATGCCAAACAACTTCTCAAGAAATATTTCAGAGAACTTACCGGTTTTGTCGACTTCAATGCAGAAGACTGGTCGAAGCATGGTGGCATATCATAGACAGGTCCTTCAATAAAAAGTGGTACAGAACGTGATGTTGATGCTCCATTTCTCCTATCAAAAAATTCATGTTGAGATTCGAGAAAGCTTGCTTGTCTTTTTGTACATCGAAAGATACCTTCCGTTGGGAAGCCGGTCAGATTCTTGAATTCGGTAAATACCCATATCCACCCTCTCATGTCATGGTACATCATCTAGTTACAATAGAAACAACTGATGGTTTTCCTCTAGGTTTAGTTGTAATATTTTGGACATTCTGATTAGTATTATGCAATTGATTCTGATTCACACTGGCTTTGGCTTGCCACTTAGCAATAAGTTGCAGACAATCTTCAATAGTGTGATCTAGTGCTTTGCAATATGAACACGTCAACGCGGGATTTGTACAATCTCTAACATAGTGTCCTTGTTGACCAAAATTATAACAGGTCAATTGACCTCTTCCGCGACTGAATCCACCTCCTCTTCCACGACCTCTAAATGTGCCACCACCCCTCGACTAAGTGTTTTGTACATTGGCTCTTTTGGCTTGCATTTGTCATCATTCTTCATTAAATATGTATCGATTGTCTTTTCTTGGAGCAATTGATATTCCATACAATATTTTTCATCATGTCCCATAGATCGACAAATCTTGCAATAAAGACTAGCAAGTGTACTTACTATTTTTCAGTAGATATAAACATTCTTCATATCGATGTCCTCTGGTCTAAAAAAATTTACACCATGGAATTCCCTAGGTATTCAACAGATTTGGGGCACCAGAAGCAAGGTAATCAATAAAATCTAGACATGAATATTTATGCTGACATTCCGACTTGCAACGCATACACCATACATCTTCCCAAACTTCTTTTCCTTTCTTAATATAATGAATCTAGAGTGATAGATGAGCTAACTATGATTGGATATGCGCCATACCATTACCAGTTTCTCCAATTGGTGAAGCTTCCAACTTCATGGCAAGTTCCAATGTCTCGTTCTAGGACACAATCTTATGTTGCATCAATGGTACTCGGATATGTGGAAATAGTGTGGCTATAAACCACTCCTTATGTTGTACGTCAGACATCTAGAAGCTTACTCTAACCATCAAAGTCTTCAATCTTTTATCGAAATCCCACACCGACTCAGTTGGAAGATGCTTTATCTCTTTTAATTCTATAATACACTATGACTTAGAATTAGGTTTCTTGAATTCATTTATCAATCCCACCTTAATCTCAACTAACGTCTTTTGCGATGTTCCGGCACATGCAATCGAAACTTTCATGTACCAATCTAGGGCACAGCCTCTAAAAATTGTGATCATCTGAGCCCTCTTGATGGCCTCATCTTGCACTTGTCAGACAACCCATATGGCTTCACAAAGAAACCAATGTTTCTCTGGATCCTTCAATCTTGTCCCATTGAAAATAGGTAACTTTATATCATCCCCAACCATCCTAAGTCTCTGGGGTACCGACGAACTTGAACTTGGTGGTGTGATATGAGGAACCTTATTATGTGAACCACTACGCTGACTATGAATTTTATTTGCTAGAAAATACTGTGATGAATTATTGGGCCTTACCGCAATTTTAGGAGACGTACGCAGGGTCATGTGTATGTCGCAGCCTCGGGCCTAGTTTAATTATGGATCTTCTTCCTTTTTTGAAACAAGTCGGTATTCTTCTTCTTCTTCATAAGATTCTTCGTCGAGCAATGGCATCGATTCGTAGTCTCTTCGCTCGATCACAGTGCAAACCTCCCTCCTTGTCACAATCCTCCTCTTGTTCGACCAAAACTTCTTCCCATTCCTCAGGTGGCCACTCTCTCCGTTGATCTCACTTACTTCCCCTTTGAACATTTCACTTATTCCATGCATCCTTCCCCAGACGTTCCTCTAGTCAAAACCCATTCTCTCACGCACAATCATTATACTCGTTGGAGTCCGTCCTTAATATCCCCTTTTCATACACTGGCATCTTAATCCACAATTTTAAAGAATTCAAGTACCTACCTCTTAGTCCTTGGAAGAATTCCTTTTTTTCTTCGCTGTATGATTTGATAGTATCCACAACGATCTCAATAATGTATCCCTCCAAGATGCTATGAACCCAGAAATCGACAACCCTTGATATTGTATTGTCGACACCATTTAGTCGTTGGATCAGCTTCCTAGACATTCTCCTAGAGTTAGTCGTGGATCTATTTTTTCTTCGTAAGAAAATTCTCTTTCCTTTTGATATACCCAGTCCTAAATCTCAAGATTCGTAGGGCTCCAAAACATATCATCTTCACAATAATCCTGGTCCCGACAACGGAACCATTTGTTGGCACAAACTCACACTAACCCAGGTTCATACCGACAGGTACCAACAAACCCCAAGATATCGATCTAAAAGGAGTTGAAGCCTTTCGGAAACACCTGCATAGCATATGAAGTCTCACCAGAAGTACCTATGGGAGCTGCAAGAACCAGGTTTCTACAATAAAGAAGGGTGTTTATACTAACACATACGTCGACAGAAAATGCATCTACAGGCCATACATCGACAGATCATAGGTTGCAACAGAAATAGACATTCATGTTCACGACATATAACCCATTCATTATCATGCATTCAACCAGCAATGCATTTATCATCTAAGTTACTTCACATTCATTATCCATTCACATTAATCATCTACTCATATAGCAAGAAAGAACAAAACACATCGCACAAAAGAACACCAAGATTTAACGTGGAAACCCAAACTGGGAGAAAACCACAAATGTGCTCGTTTATTTATAAGAGTCGTAGCTCAAACGCTTCTTGTCTGTGCACTCAGATTACAGACATCTTCTCAATCATTCTTTACATCAGATCTACACACACACACTGCAGATCGACCCATACATTGCGACTCAGCTCAGACTTCGACTCAAAACAGTATTACATCGACTTACTTATTCCTTGCTTTCCCTCGCTCTATATTTCGTTATCTTCTAACAACCAAACCCATTACATCTTTATAAGCTCTTATGGCATGATTTACATCTCACTCCCACTACTCGACTCATTACATAAGTGGACCAAAATCCTAACTAACTAACCAACCTTTCGGTTGGACTTCTTTAAGATAGGTATTTTTCCTTGATCTTTGCCTCAATTGTCAGAGTTGATTGTCCTTCTTACCATTATGTCGCATCTTTTGGCCAAAATTTGCAAAATAGGCACCAAAAATGCCAAAAGACGGCTTTCGAGATAAGTCAATCCACTTTATGAATGTGGGATAGACTGGAAATAGAATCAAGTAAAGCATAAAATAAAATCAAAATAACTTTGTTAATGCATATGCCTAATATCCAATTGACCATTATAATCTGAGATTTACTTTAACATGCCTCACATTCTCATCCAATCTTCATAAGATGCAAAATGTCTTCCCATTTCTATATTATACAATGATATATACCAAACATTTTATGTTGTATTGGACTAGACTAAATTACATTATATGAGGGAATATTTAGAGGAGAGCACATATGATTTCTAGAGAATCATACACTACATCTCAAGTAAAGATCGAATTCTAGTGGGATCAATATAGCACTCCTTCAACCACTTGGGAGGATGAAGAGACTATGTGATGACCTTACCCTTACCTTTTCCAATGAAACTTTTGGATGGAGTTTCTTGAAGGGATTAACAAGCTACTTTTAACTCGGCATTTTTGTTGTATTAGGTCATTTTGGGATTTTGGACAATTGTTGAGAGGTGCATTAAGATTATTATGGAGGTAAATAAAATATGGCTATAATGATTTTATCAATGTTTATGGATATAATCACTTAGAATAATTGGTGCTTTTTATTTTTAAATGGAATTTTTTTCATATTATGCATCAACATTTTGATGCCTTTATGTATGTGTAGGTAAACTAGATTATTCTTTGATGGGCCACTAGAAGCCTCATGGGTACTATGGTCCTAAAGTATGTTGAGATGTTATGCAAATAGCCTTACAAATTGCATACAGTAATTTTATCGCAAATCAATTTTATAAATGGCAAACTGGTATCAAGAACTTCATAATGACTAGTCGTGTGACATATTCCAAGTCAAGTTGCAAACCACTAATTTAATTGTCCATTTTAATCATAAATCTCAATTTTACCATAGGAATCATTTGTGTTTTCTAAAATAATTATTACCTAAAAAGGCAACAAGAAGAGAATAAATAAAATGGCAAGGGTGAGAGGAATTGATAAGAAATGGGTCATGAGTAAAAGTAAAAACAAAAATCCCTTTATGACATTTTGCAAGGCATGGGTCGTGGGTTGTGAGTTAAAATAAAAACCAAACCGCCTTTATGAGATTCGTCATGAAGCCAAAGAGAGGGGAGAAGAGCAAGGGAGTCATGATGTGCATTAATTTCCACTTTAAAAGTGACCATCCTCATTGACAGCATCCCATACACCTAAGTAGGAAGTTTTACACATACACACACACAAGAAGCTATAGAGAGAGAGAGAAGGTAGGGTGCGGGGGGTGGGGGTGGAGAGCAAGGGAGCCATATTATGTATTAATTTCCAGTTTAGAAGAGACCATCCTCGTTGACATCATCTCATACACCTAAGTAGGAAGTTTTCTACCTTCGTGTGTGTGTGTGTGTGTAGCTTTATCAACATGAGGCCGTTTCCACATTTTTAGTAGAAGGTTTTCATACAGAAGTTGAACTCTTGTAGGTTTCTAGTTCTTGGGAGTTGAATGTTGAGCATAGCATAGTGAGAGGCAAAGGGTAATGGCAGAAAGACACATCTGATTCCAAAAGTTAACCCATTGTGTCGAATCTTGAATCATGTTTGTTTTGGAAAAGTTAACCCATTGTGTCAAATCTTGAATCATGTTTGTTTTGGAACTATTTGGGTGGAGATTGCGGAAGGGGTTATGGAATGAAATGGCTTGTAAGTGTTAAAAACTAGAATGGTCATTGCTACATGTTAGCAAAACTATTTTTATTCACTTAACCAAGGGGATAACTAAATTTGTTAAGAGGTTTATTGGCCTACTAGGAGGGGTATAGACAATTGTTAAACTTGGATAAACAAACTCGTGGAAGTATAATTAAACTTTTGTTGATGCTTCTTGAAGATTAATGAATTTTATTTTATACTTAAGTGTCCTTCAATTTAATTCCCTTGGAATGACACATGTTTGTATTGGGTACTTTGTCATACCTAATGTTATCCAGGTTATTTTTTTACCTCTTATAAATTATCCTTGATATTTTAATGAATATTGGTAAGAGGGAAAATTGTAGCACTAGGAATTAGATATTTTAACTCACTAAATGCCTACATCCAGAAATTCTTCACACCTTTTTAGGTCTTTCTACGCAAGATGGTGGGTCTTAAGGGAATGAGATTACCCTTGTAATTTGTTGGGAGGTCAATTTGGGCCAAGATTGTGCTTTGCAAGAATATTTCAAAAGCAAATCAACTCAAGAGATGCACTTACCGCCAATGATCTTCAATCAACTCTATTCTATTTCATTGGGCATTAATCTCAATTATCTAATTAAGATTCAAGTTCATTTGATAATCGTTGCCAAGTATAAATTAGATATGCACCAACGATGCTTAAACCAAACATATTCAGTGGAAGACCTCCCATGCTTAGAGATGGAACTAATGGCACTTCCTTAGAAATGTACAACCAACTAATTGGTTCAAATTTTTTTTTCTTTTGAAACTTGCAAATATTTGGTCCTTGGGGCGAAAAAAATAGAGAAAGCCAAAGGTCATTGAGCATGTAGACTTTGAAGTTTGGTTATAGTATTTGGTGAAATGCAAACTCATTTATATATGAATTTGAAATCACAATGTCGTAAATTTGATGTTTACGTTTCGTTATTTCATTACAATGGTACGCAACAATGTTATATATTTGAAAACCTTAAATCGTTTCTTAAAACAAATCCAAGGGGTGGAAAGTCTAATGGGAAGCTTAAAATCACATGAAGAATAAGCCTACCTTTACAAAAGGAGTCTAAAAGATGTGAAAAGCATAACTACATAATTCAAGGGCCTCAAAACCTATAAACCTTGGGTCATGCCCTTTGTGATTTGAGTTCCAAATAAGGAAGTTTGTTCTAATTAAGCTCCAAAACTAACCTTATGATTGCTTGTTTCTTTCATATTAGTCTCGAGAAATCATATGAAGACTTGAAACTATTTTCTAAACGAGTCTGAAAAATTGTGCTAAAAAGTTGTTTGTAAAGGATAGTTATCTCAGAAATTATCAGAGAAACTCTTATCCAACTCTATGTTGCCATGAATTACACTCAACTATACTATTTCTTCAGTGACCTATATTTTCACGTTAAAAACTAAAGTTGGTTCACGAGATTTTAATGTTGTGCATTAACCTAGATTTGTGATGGGCATGAAAGCTTTTAAAGTTGTGCTTTCAAGCCTTGGTAAACCAAGGTTATATCACAAATCATATTAGAAACCCTTATGACCAACACTAAGTTGTCATGAATTACATTCACGTAAAAATACTTACTTCCATTAACCTAGAGTTTCAAAATGTAACAATCATGTTTTTTATCAAACTGGGAGGATTTACAATGACCAATGCCATCTTACAACATTCAAATCAGAATCCTTCGACAAAGATGTTGAGCGGGGCATTTACTCTAACAAAGTCATCCAACGATTTTCCCCTTGTCCCAAACACAAATGCAAACACATACACAAGCACAAACACACTAGGGGCAAATATGTCACTAGTAAGACTTGAACCCTAATAGTGGAAAAACAACACCGTGCTTTCGCCAAGGGTGAACGCAAGCCGATCACAAGTTACACTTGATCCATTGCAATGAGATGTAAGCCAAAGGTTGCACGGTGTAACTCTTCACAAAAATGAGTGAATTTTTAACTAAAGACAACCTAGAAGCAATGCAAAATAAAATGCATAAGTATTGTTAATCTTGCATAACTTTCAACTAAAAATCGGGCTCTTGGGAAAGCATGTGATGGAGAATTTTGATACAATGAGTTGCAGAATCTCAGAATTAGAACTCAACATCAAAAATATGACCGTGTTTATCATTAACACATTGCTTAAGGTCTCCATGGACGAGTATTGCTTGCTCAAGCATCAAGCATATTCATCAACATCAAAATGACCTTGGTTATCACCAACACATTGCATAAGGTCTCCATGGACAAGTATTGCTTTCTCATGCATCAAGCATTTTCATGTGGGTCAATTTCAAGGCCACTGCCCACATTCACATAAGGCCACTGCCCACATTCACATAAGGCCACTCCCAATGTTATCGGAACTGGACCGGTCATCGAACCGGCAAAGCCCAAAATGTGAACCAGACCGGTCATCGAACTCGCGAAGCCCAAAATGTGAACCAGACCGGAACCGGCATAAAACTGGGTAAAAAATTGCCTGACTAAAAAATACATAAAATATTCATATTTTGTAAAACAACATATATATTCATGTGCATACATATGAATCCAGACCATTAATACACATATGCAAAGTTTCTCATATATATAGCAAATATGGGTGCAAATATCCAAAATAGCACCTAGTGCAATACATCTCTGAGGTTCTAAACCAAAGTACATCAACAAAGAGGCTCTAAATGGCCCCTACAATCCAAAAATAAACCATAGTACTAATGAATAACAATAAAGTTATCATATGGCACTACCCTACTAGCTACTACTACTAGAGTCTAGTGTCTAGTAGTCTACTACTCCTCATCATCATCCTCCTCATCGTCATCCTCATCCTCTTCTTCTTCATCCTCTTCAGGAGTGGGATTATGAGCCCCACTTGATTCCCCTGGCCCTGAAGATGGAACCTCTGGAGGTGGGTCCAAATCCAACCAAGAAAGGTCTTCATTATCAAACACTGGTGCTTGAGTCTCCACAACCCACTCTGATGATGGATCAAAGTCATCCAAGGTTATGTTGCCTGATGTTGGTGTCTTGTTCAACAACTGGTTACGCCTCAGCCTAAGATTGTACTGGGTGGGGGATCTTTAAATAGTGTTAGGATAGGGTTAGGGTAGGTTAGAAGCATAGGTTAGGTTTTATTTTGTGTTTTTTTTTTTTAATTGAGTTCTGTGAGTTCCCAGTCCCGAACTGGTCGGTTCCATACCCGGTTTGGAAAAAAATCTGGTTTGAGGAAAATTTTTTACTGACCGGACCGGCCAACCCTGTAAACCGGTGAGACCGGTCAGTTTTGCCAGTTCCGGTCCGGTTCCGATAACATTGGCCACTCCTATAGATTCTTAACATTAACATGCTTCAGTTCTATGAATCCCCTGTTAGTTGGACAGCCCATCCACTGGTGGTACAGATGGCAAATTAAATATTTTTAAATTTTTTGGGTTTTCATGGACAATCAGGTATTGTGGCTGGATTTTGATTTATATTGTGTATCAATTTTCCATGTGAGAACATATAAATAGGTTAAAAAAAAACCTATTGCAAAACAAAAACGTTTTGTTTTCGAATTTCCACGTGTTGATAATTTAATTTGTTTTTACACCCGACCCATGCAAATCTATAGTTAAATTGTATGATTTGATTTTTTCTTTCAATGTGTCTGCTATATTTTTAACGCTAGCTTCTGACTGCAGTCTTGTCCTATATTTTTAAGACTAGCTTCTAACTACAGAAATTTACTGATAGGGCCTTTTAGCTAGATTTAAGTAAATTTTTGGATTTCCTGTTCCAACACTCACAACAACAAGGGACATTCCAGTTACATATCTGAATTATACCAACATATCTTCAAACATTGTTACTATAAACAGCATTATTCTCACCAGAGTATTTCCCGGTTAAGTTTTACAGCCTTTATCAATACCCATTTGTCTATTATTAAAACCATAATGCTTTTGGAAAATAGTTGACCTGAAGCCATCTGCCAAATGTAGTATGCATATAACTCGAAGAGAAAGTAGTACTAAATGCTGATCAAATGAGGCTCATCAATTAGAAGGCAATTTCATATTTTACCCAGATTACAAGTGACTCAACATTAATAGCAATGTAGCTTATTTGAAGGTTTTCATAATTTGTCTCTGGCGCCAAGTCTTGATGTGATCAAGAACTTTGAATCAAAGGATCACTAACACCATCAAGGCATGATGTCTGCCGGATAATATTTTTAAGAATCTAAGACTAGAATCACCATGATAATTTAGAGTATATACATGGATTGTGAAATACAAGTCAAAAAATGCTTGGCATTCAAGATCACTTCAGAAATGAAGTTAGGAACTGTGTCCCATTGTCAACCTCAAATTCACTTTGCAAGAAGAAAAATTTGGCTTGGTAAAATCAATCCACCGAAACATCTCCACAGATGAAACAAGAGGAGACTGATTCTTGCATTCTTCAAACAGATAATACATTTGGCCCAGATCAGCCTCCAATCAAGGAAGAAAACAAAATTGTTTTCCCTAAATTTGAGAACCCTGTCAACAGGGAAAGAAATATACAAATCTCCAGAAACCTTTCCCGATAAGAACCCCACTCATAAGAAATAATCAACTGTTATCTGCTTTCCACGAAGGATTGATCTGCACAATCATGTATACAAGAATGTAAATAAGAAATATACAAATCTCCAGAAACCTTTCCCGATAATAACCCCACTCATAAGAAATAATCAACTGTTATCTGCTTTCCACGAAGGATTGATCTGCACAATCATGTATACAAGAATGTAAATATTGTAACAATATCTTCAGTGTCCTTATTCTATAGGGAAGGTTAAACATTACTATGTAAAGATAAATAACCATTTAGAGATTAGAAGTTAGAATATTAATCTGCCAACATTAAGTTATTTCCAATATTAACAATAATCACTGCTGCAACAGTACAGAAAAGCAAATGAAAAAACGGGGCTGCAGATGTAATAATAACATGAATAGAGATTCCAACATTCAAAATGAAAACTAGATATCTGTTCCTCTTAAGGAAATATTATTTCTTGCTGCAGAAAGGATCCAACTTCCAAGCTATTGGGTAGCATGCGTCTGCATCTTGAGATGATGATCTGTTTGTTGGTGATTGTAGCTGCGTGAAGTATCCTCACACAAGCCGGCCCCAGAAGAAACACTAAAATAATAGTTATGTTGCTAATAATGACAAGTCGACCCAATCAAGAGAAGACAAGTTGGCCCCATTTGAAGACAAGGTCAACCAAAAGAAGAATATAAATAAGAGTGATGCCTCACTCATTTGTACACTCTGCATCTTGAGATGATGATCTGTTTGTTGGTGATTGTAGCTGCGTGAGGTATCCTCACACAAGTTGGCCCCAGAACAAACACTAAAATAATAGTTATGTTGCTAATAAAGACAAGTTGGCCCAGTCAAGAGAAGACAAGTCAGCCCCATTTGAAGAAAAGGTCAACCAAAAGAAAAGTATAAATAAGAGTGGCGTCTCACTCATTTATACACCTCAAGCAAGTTCGCTCCAACAAGAAGGAAGTTTGCTCAAGCTAGTAGAAGACAATTTTTCTAGGGTTGCTATCTTTGTAGGAGTTTACTCTTTTGTTCTTGGGGTTTATTTTCAGCTTTATGTGATTGCTATTGTATCTTGAATTGATATCTCTAAATAAGAAGGTTGTTGGGTTTTCTCCCTGGTGGTTTCCCAGGGGCCAGGATAAATCTTTGTCTTTTTTGGTTTCTGTGCATGGTTATCTTTGACTTTTAGTGATCGTATTTTTATTTCCGAAGAGTATAAATAAGAGTGACGTCTCACTCATTTGTACACCTAAAGCAAGTTCGCTCCAACAAGAAGGAAGTTTGCTCAAGCTAGTAGAAGACAATTTTTCTAGGGCTGCTATCTTTGGAGGAGTTTACTCTTTTTTTTTGGTGGGGGGGGAGGTTATTTTCAGCTTTATGTGATTGCTATTGTATCTTGAACTGATATCTCTAAATAAGAAAAACGTTGTTGGGTTTTCTCCCTAGTGGTTTCCTAGGATAAATATTTGTGTCTCTTTTGGTTTGTGTATGGTTATCTTTCGGTGATCGTATTTTTGTCATATAATTGAAGTTACTAGTATATCTTAAAATCTAACATGGTATCAGAGGTGTGTTGAATAGATGCCATTGTCGGAAACTAGGGCATCTAAGTTTGGACCCTTCTCTCCATAGATCAACTTGAAAAGAGCACTTGTGGAACTTGCCCTAGGAGGACGCACTTATCTGTGGAGGCAAAATCCAGTTTAGAGAATTTTCAATTTTGACATAATTTCTGTCAGTGTCAATAACTAGGGCTTATTGTTTCAAGCATTTCAACTTTATGTGATTGCTATTGTATCTTGAACTGATATCTCTAAATAAGAAGAAGGTTGTTGGGTTTTCTCCCTGGTGGTTTCCTAGGATAAATATTTGTGTCTCTTTGGTTTCTGTGTATGGTTATCTTTCGGTGATCGTATTTTTGTTTCCGCAGCATATAATTGAAGTTACTAGTATATCTTAAAATCTAACATGGTATCAGAGGTGTGTTGAATAGATGCAATTGTCGGAAACTAGGGCATCTAAGTTTGGAACCTTCTCTCCATAAATCAACTTGAAAAGAGCACTTGTGGAACTTGCCCTAGGAGGACGCACTTATCTGTGGAGGCAAAATCCAGTTTAGAGAATTTTCAGTTTTGACATAATTTCTGTCAGTGTCAATAACTAGGGCTTATTGTTTCAAACATTCCTAACCATTGATTGGGTTCAACCTTAGCTTTCTCCAACTCGCCCTAAGAGGGCGCATCTATCTGTTGAAGCAGATTTCAGCTCCGAGAATTTTCAAATTCTCTATCGGAACTAGAAAACTAGGGCTTCCAACTTGGAGTTGTTCTGTCCACAGAATTTGACTGTAAAATAGTGTTTTGGAAATCCCCTAAGGAGGTCAAATCTTCTTCCCTTGGGATCAGATTTCTCATTTGCCAAGCTTCAAATGTTGACCCTCTCTTGCTAGGGTTTTTGGATTAGGTTTCAGTTTCCAGCTTGCAGTCAAGATGAACAATGTTAAGGTGGAAAATAGACTTGATGGGGCTTCCAACTTCAATTCATGGAAGTCTAGGATACTCGTTATCCTAGAGGAGGATGACCTTTTAAAGTTTGTGAATGAAAAGGTACCGAAACCAAAAGAAGCAGAGAAGATGCAATGGAGGAAGAGTGATGCTAAGGCAAGGACTCTGATAGATTCGGTAAAAGATCACTTGGTACCTCAGATCTCTCGGAAGAAGACGGCCAAGAAAATGTTTTTAAGTCTTGAAGAAGTTGTTTGAGAATAGCAACATCAACCAATCACTTGCCTTAAGACAACAACTCTACAATATCAAGAAGACAACATCAAACTCAATTGCATCCTACCTCATGAAGATCTATGAGCTAAGCGATCAATTGAGCACCATTGGAGAAATAGTTGAAGAAAGAGAACTTGTCATGATGACTCTCAATGGTTTCCCCTCTTCCTGGGAACCATTCATTCAAAGTATTAGTGGGCGATCCAAATTGCACAAGTTTGATCGATTATGGGCAGATTGCACATAAGAAGAAACTAGACTTGCAGTTAGAGGCAACTTACATGACCCTCAACATGAAGAGAGCCAACCCCTTGCAGCACATGCCAAGAAAGGAAAAGTGAAGGGAAGGAAGAATCAAGGCAAAAAAGGTAAAGGTGAAAGATTAGGTCCAATTCTAGAACAGAAGAAGAAGGATCTTTCACAAATTTAGTGCTTCAGATGTCAGAAGTATGGTCACTATGCCAAACAATGACGATCCTGAGGAAAGTACAGAAGATTGTCGAAAGGAGTTCTTCGTCTAGTACACTCTATGCGTGCACCAACGATTGCATTACCTAGATGATGTGATTATCATTGGTGATATATGAAGATCCAGGCTACAGTTTCTTCAATGGGCTTCTGACAAGAAGAAGATGAAAATCAGTGCACTCCTATTACTTCTGCAAGGAGGCAGAGATCAAGAGGGATCCCACAAAACAACAAAAGATGAGTATTTGGATTTGGATTGTCATTTGTCATTATTTTCTCTTGTAGATCAGAACTGAATGTTTTGAATATAGTGTAGCATGATGAGCATATGATATAGTTTTCTTTTATGTATTGACAAGCAATAGGCTCGTGTAGTGCATGTTATGTATATGATTGAGTGAATAGCCTATAATGTTGCACAGCATCCCATGAGCCCTTAAAAGAGCTGGTGTAGGATGAAGCCTCTTTGCTAACACGCTGAGAGCAGTGCACACTCTTGATAGTGTGTTATGGTGGAGATGGAAGGCATCCAGATAGTCACCATGTGTGTGTTTGCGATATGGATGGGTGTTGTGCTGAAGCATTGGCTAAGACACTTACATAACTGTGTGAACTATTGTCATTGCATTGAAATGTCAATATGTTTTGATTGAATTTCATGATTATGCAATATTGCTAACTATCTAACTGAATTTGACTTGTAGGGAAAGACCATATGCTATGACCTACAAGAGAAGGATGATGAGACTTGTTCTAAAGGACAAGTGATGGATATGCAAATCACGTTGATATTCAGTGCTCTGAAGCAAGACGCTTCTAAGAGCATGACTCTCAGCGTAGGCTCCAAACCAGATAGCAGGATGGATTTCGTTACAGAGGGAGCAACTAAAACAGATGTGATGCTTTAAGTACAAGTGATGACCGTTCAACAGTGACAGCAGATATATGTGGACCTAGTACATTTAGTCATATGTGGGCACATGACCCGCAGGACCAGAGGATCTCATATGGAGAGTCTCTCTACTACAAATGTTCATTCTTTTGATGACCATGAGGAGCAGTTAGCTTCCAGTTTGAAGTCTTGTCAGATTCTAGAAGTGATTAGAGCATTACTTGTGAAAAGTTAGTATGCTCTCTATTTTAGTCTGAAAAGTTAGTATGCTCTCTATTTTAGTCCTAGAGGACGAAAGCTACTCAGTTGACTTCTGAGGAGGTACATTTCTATTCAGTTGGAGCAGTGGCTCAGGACTCGGCTTTTGCAAATGGCATAGGTTACTGATGATGATTCCTTGATGTTGAATTATGGGGATCTATTCCTCACTGAAACAGAGACTTATTGACAGGTGCAGAAGGAGTTGTCCTTTAGTTCGAAATGAAGATCTTAGCTCGTTGTACCATTTACTGATATCGAAAGTGTGGTTGGGACTCGATGAGATCTTCCTGAGTCAAGGGAAGTACACTATTGATATCCTAGGGAGATTTGGGATGATGGCCACACCAATGGATGATCCCACCGTACAAACAGTTGAGAGGATCCTTGATGTACATGATTGTTATCACCCACCTTGTAGTTGCCTACTTGAGGTGGATCCAGGATGGATGGTAGAGGGGCAAACAACTAAGGGGTGGAACCACGACTGCCAAGACTCCCAAATGGATGGTTGTCACGCCAATCAAGGCAGCCTTCACTTTAGGTTATCCTAGTCTAGGACAACAATGGGGGAGACCTGGATCTGCTCCCGACAAGAGAGATCGGACCTAGACACCAGAAGAAGATCAGATGGGGCTTCAGGGTACTTAAGGTGTAAGGTGAATGGAAACTCTAGCTCTAGGGTTTAGGTACTAGCAACTGGTGGAGGTGACCACTGTCTTGGGAAACGTAACTATGACAGGGTAAACAAGGACAAAGTTGGGACTATCTAGTACCTAGAAATCAGACTCAATGAAAGGTATTTGAGTTATCAGTAAATGTTGGTAAAGGGCAAAGGCTAAGAGCCAAAGGGCGGCGCTAGCTAGGAGATCAGTGCTTTGTGTGCATTGGGCAATGGAGTCAGCAGTAAACCAACGTTTCAGAAAACCAACCTAGGAGACACCTTGATCTACAAACCAGAAAGTAGTTGGTCTGGAAAAGCTAAGGTACAGGAAAACCAGCTCAGTGGATGGCTAGCGCTAAGGCTTAGGAGGACAGATCTGCAGCTCTAGAGGCACTGGGAGGCTAATGGCTCAGCGTTGAGGAAGAAAAGAGGTCAAGGGGACCTGATCTACAAGCCCAAATCAGGAAAACAACAGGAAAATCAGATCTAGAAAAGTCAAAATCTGATGATGCGGCTAGGAGGCTGAAAACTGATTTTTTAGATCTAGGGCAAACCAGGATGAATTAGCACAGCGTTGACAGTGTTCTAGGATGCTTGGGACCCGATCTATCAGCCTATCATGTCAGATTTCAGAAAAACCTACTTCTAGAAAAGGCCAATTTTTAGTGAGGGCGCTAGGGTAGTTTCAGTCAATTTTTCAGATCTAGGACAAATGGCCAGGCAGTTGCACAGCGTTGGGGTTGATTTAGGCTGTGTGGGACCCGATCTATACTTCTGTGAAATCAGAATTCAAAAAAACTCAAAACCCTAGGAGGTCAATTTTTCAGTGGGGGGTTATACAGTTTTCTGCTTAAAAATCAGATCTAGGTCAAACTGTGAGGAATTTGACCAGCGCTTCAGTTGATTTGATGAAGGGGAGGCCCAATCTATGAAACCCAGAAATGGTTTGGCAAAAGGTCGAACAGTTCCCTGATTAATTAATTTTTTAGGTTTTTAGCGTTTTAGGAGTTTTCAGAAAAATAGTTAAATTTCAGAAAGGTACAATGGAATAAGATCAGAAAAGAAGAAACTACCTGTGTATCTTACCTAGATAAGCTTGTAGAAATCTGTAACAATGACGATCCTAGATATCCCGATCAATCCTGGAAGATCCCCGTGATTTCTATGGCATATGCAAGCTCCAAGCCATCAAAGCGCCCCCTACCCTGCATGAGCAAATGTCAACCATATCAGATTTGCACATACAAAATAAAGAAACTGAATGCTACAAGATAGTAAAATGAAGTACTCATAGATCGCAATGAAACTAATGAAAACCCCCTGATCCAAGACAAAGAGAACCGAGCGAGTTGAGGTCCCCCTACAAAAACGCTCCAGCCAAAACGCCCTCTTGTAGACAAAACAATGATAGCCAAGAAAGAAAATAGATCTCACGAAAATTTCCACGATGCTAGTAAGCTGAAGACAAGCTAATCACCATTTGAGCACATTAGATGCAAAGCAAATCCAGAAAATTTCCACAGAAAAAGTCTTTCTATTATTCAGATCCAAGAGCCAAAGATCCCTTACAAATGAGAAGCTCTCTCATTTAAATAGAAATGAGAGAACCTCAATCATAACCAAATCCTAACCACTTTCAAAACGAGTGGCTAAGATTAAAAGATGAAATGTTCTAATCAATGGTTGGGATGAGCTCAACATACAACACATGGATCAATATAACCATAATTTACCAAAGTGGACTAAACCACCCAAATAAAGGTAACCCACTCAACAAGAAATAAATGAAAGCACATGGTGGGTCCAAGGAGTGTTTGACTAACTCCCTTTCGGTGTCCCCATGGCACAATAAAGAATATAACAATTTAATTCTTTGACTTTTGTGCCTCCTTGAAGAAATTGTGAACCTCCAAAAAGAGCTCCAGAAAATAATAAAAAATGCCCAAAAATAGGTGTGGGCCCAATCAAGAGCTGCAACTGTTGGAGAAGGTGTGGAGGACATCACTCTCATCATCATGACTCATCCCATGTCATTTCCTTGCCTCAGTAGCCCAAATCGATTTCTTCAATAGCCATTTAATTATTTTTTAATCTGCTTCGAGAAACATGATCCTGCCAAAACAGCTTCCTAGGGTGCCTACGTTGTCAAACTGAGCCCACCAGGCTCTCTGGGATGGGGGTACTATGGTACAAACAAGTGGTTACACCCCTATGTTCCATACAATTCCCTAGAAGATCCAACTAAAACATCTCCCTACTTAGACATATCAACCTGTGAAGAAAAACTGCATCAGAAACGCAGAATGAGCCTAATCATATCTGCAAGTGCCCGAAACTGGAAATAAACTGTCTCATTAGACTCACAGAGTCCAAATCCATCTAAGGTGTATACTCATACCCCTCATAGGTCTCTATCTGACCATTAACCATATCCAATAAACAATATAACCCTCTGTAAATGATCAGACACCAATAATAACTCAAACTATCATCCATCTGCTGCAATTGTTAAAGCTAAGACATGCTCTACAACTCATTCAAGCAACAATCACAACAAGTAGCAATCATTTCACTGGCGGTACATCAACAAATACATATTTAAGGCTTTATTTATTGTTACTCAGACTTAGACTTTCAAGACTATACTCACTTCATAGCTGTAGCCACTTTGCTAGTGAAGGGTGAAAGGTGAAAATGACAAGGCTAGGGCAAAGGATGACTTTCTACTCAACATCATGACACTCTGAATAAGGAAAGGGAAAACTCACTATAACCAATGTCGAACAACAACACAAGGAATGGCAATGCCTCACAGATGGATGAGTTGTTTAGAGAGTGCTTATTCAACTAAGACATCATGTCTACATCAAGCTTGATCCAAGTTCATTAGGATCACATTTTATTCCATGGCCTTTTTGGCCTATATGACCCTTTTGGAACTTCACCAGTGCTTAAAAGCACAGCTAATCGCAGCTTTCATCCGGGACATATTTATTTTAATAAGGTCAGCAATTTTTGGATATAGCACATTTTAAACCATTGCTTTTTGGACCTTTTCTTACACTCTTCGAGGAGTATTTTAGCATTTCATTGTTCTTGCCCTTTTTACATATGTTAAGAAACACAGCTTTACAATTTTTATTTTTCATGGGTGCATATTCAATATTTTCAATATAGGTAGTACATGAGCTTTCAGTTTTAGTCAACAACATCTCAAGTGACTAGGGGGAGTTCTGCACAATGCCAAACATCGAGACAACCGACCAGAATGATTTAGGCATACAATCCAACTCACCAAAGGCAAGTTCTGTCACCAACTCAGAGCCGAGACACAATATAAACAGGGAGGCTTGTCCAACAAAAGTTCTAGTGGGGAAAAAAAGGTCCTCCATGCCATAAGTCAAGAAGTCAGTCGGGTTGAAAGCTAAAATGAAAGGTAATGGATGGGTGAAGACAGTGGATAATGGAGCCAACACTAGCAAGCCAAAACAATGGTGGGAATGACTACCTCTATTCTCCCTAAGGAGGGTAAAACCAATGAGTATAGATCAAGAACTTCCAAGTCTAACTAAGGACATCAATACATAGTACAATATACAACCAAGTCCATATAAATATGACCGCCAGATCATAATACCACAAGTTAATATATGTCACAAGAATCAGTATAAGAGCAATAATAACCATAACACAATATAAAATGTTGAGTCATAACCATTCAATAAAATCCATCTGAGACACCATCTATCCAATGAGAAAGAACTAATATAACACTGGGCATCCGTGACTGCTCTAAAATAACATAAATGGCTACATTGGTCCTCAAATCTGAGTGTCCTGAGACTCAGTCCTGACATGGGAGAGTACAATAGTCCACTAAAGCAAAAATTATCCATATAAACTGCTCATCTCAACATCTCATATGCAAGAGATCTGGCTGAAAAATGTACTGTGTTTGAAAAATAGAATATGATAGCCTGGCTACTATATATGTGATAACATCTAGCTCCAGCTGGGACAAGTGCTCTACTGAAAAGGGCGCTTGAGAACCTCAAAATCTCTGGTCCTTGCACTCTGCTTCTCACATCCTCGATCAATCTATCCAGCTCTGCAACAGCTACCAAGAATGTACCTGACTACCTGCAACATGTCCAGAGCTATACCAAACTCACAGACCGGTCGTCAAAACAATATGTGGATAATATATAAAATACTGAAAATAAAGATGCATGAAACTGACAAGCATAAAATAAATCTAATCTATAACCATAACTTTCAATAAAAGTTTGATTTTTTTATTTTGCAGGATAACAAAATTACACTAAGAGCTTCAAATGTGAGCTTTAGGCAAAAATGCGAGATTCTACACTACTGCCAGGAAAGGCTTATTTCATCCTACCTACCCTACTCTAACTAATTTGGACAAGTGTTAGGTAAAATCATAAATCCAATGTAACCACTTGCTGAACGAATCTATTGAGCTTTTTTTACAGTTAATGATACAACAAGTCAAAGATAGGTTGTAAGTAATGTGAATGAAAATTGAAGCTATTGTAACTTGTTGTTTGAAAATCAAAGAAAGATATGGATAAAGAGAAATGAAATCTTGCCAGGGATGAAATTGATTGTTATAGACTTCTTCCATCCATAAATCGATAGGATCATAAAATTTATGCAAGTTTAAATTTGATGAAAGAAAAGAATACGATACATAATTCATCCCTCCTAGGCCATCATTTTTTCCCTCATCTTTTTGGTCAGCATACTCAATCATTCTCACATTATGATCAATGATGGAACAAAATAGGGACAAATTAGAAATCTTTAAACCAGAAATTGAGATTAACCCCATTTGTTGCTTATAAAATGAGAAAATATGGAATTGGTCTTTATAGAGCTTTTCGTTCACCCAATCAAAGAAATTAGCAAAGTTGAAAGCATTATGCGCCAAGGATGAAAGGAGATAAAATGTTTTACCATTGACCATTTGGCACTTTCGAGACTCTGCACCGCATGATACCATAAAGGACTTCAAAAGCTGGGATGGGAGGGTGGATTGACAAATTAAGACTTGATTTGGATCACCTAAAGATGTTAACACCAATCTTCTACGCGATATGGGACATTTTCTAGAGAAATTGGCAAGATTAAAACTAACATCCCAAGAACTAGACTCACTATGATTAATCTCCTCAACCAAATCACCTTGATCAAAAATATGACGGGGAATAGTAACAACATTACAAGAATCATTCATTGGAGGCTCTTGATGATTATTGGAACACAAATTCCAGTTCGAAAGATGTGACAAAGAAGGTTCTAGGTCAATCTCACTTACTAGTATATCATCATCATGTGGTTGTTCTTCTTGCGATTGTTCATTACATTCAACTGAGGATAAATGATCATCATCATTCATTTGATAAGAAAAAACATTACTATGTTCATTTCTATCCTCACAAACTTGGTCTTCAACTACAATATGACCACATGATTGCTCTTCAACGAAAGTTTTATTAATTTCAACCTTTTCTTCTTCTGCAGTGATATGATCAAGGTCTGAATCCAGATTCGGATAGGTTGGATACTGACTCAAGTTATCATCAATTAGGCAATGAGTATGGAGTTCCTCTTCTAAAGGCTCTTCAATGGACTTACAAATGGAAGGCTCAACTATGGATGCTTCTTGATGGTGATCAGGTTCCCTTCCACAGATCAAATCCAGGATTTGCTCTGTGACTGCTTCAGGTAATAATAACAAAGTATCTTGTATGATTTGATTGATATCCTTCTTAATTTCAGCATGGGGTTTTGAAACATTATCCTCAAAATACTCTGTAGCATTCTTATGGATTGCAGGCACACTCATAATTTGGAATATATCAGGAGAGGAATGGTCCAATTTAGAAAGCACTTCACCAATATACTGATTATAATCATTGCTAGATTCACACTCTAAAGAATCGTCAATGTTCCTACTCCAACTATCAATTAACAAATCTGTGAACATGTCATACCCGATGATGGATCCTGGTGCTAAATGATCAAACCATAGTTGAACATCCCCTTACAAGGATTCTCCTAAGGCTCGCATATAAATATCTTCATTGTCTGCACCTCTAGATTCCATGTAATCCCAGAAAGTGTCCAGATGATTTTCAATAGATATATCTTTATTTCCATTGAACCGAGGCATCCTCCTAGTGTAATCATTTGGCATAGGATGAGGTGCTCCCGGTATTTCAGAAAAGTCAAAAGGAGACCGTTTGTCTTGCTTTTTAACAACTCTGGTTACTTGGCTATAAGGCATTGACTGGGAATGGCTTCTAGGCTCATGCCGACTTACAGGTCCACTCAGGATGGTTGGGAAATCTTTATTGCATGGGTGAGGAAGTTGGTGGGTATCATAAAGATTGTGATAACTAGATTCATACCCATAGTCGTGCTCGAGATCATCATCATACCCGTAGTCTGACCTCCATCTATTCCTTTCGTTTATTTGTCTTGTATTTTCAATCACGTGTTTAGTTACTTCTTTCATGTGCCTCAGAAATACATCTAAATTCATTATGATTTATGGTATGCTCTAAGAACTTAAGATTAATATGTTGGATACGATCCTCAGTGGAGTCGCAAGATGGAGTCACCAAGTGAACCACACAAGTAATTCACTGAAAAAGATATGCCGTAGGGGAAAGTGAGGGATGTTGAACCAAGGTAGGCCTCTACCTCCCCGGCAACAGCGCCAAAATGTTATCACCCACCTTGTAGTTTCCTGCTTGAGGTGGATCCAGGATGGATGGTACAGGAGCAAGCAACTAAGGGGTTGAACCACGACTGCCTAGACTCCCAAATGGATGGTTGTCACGCCAATCAAGGCAGCCTTCACTTTAGGTTATCCTAGTCCAGGACAACAATGTGGGAGACCCGGATCTGCTCCCGACAAGAGAGATCAGACCTAGACACCAGAAGAAGATCAGATGGGGCTTCAGGGTACTTAAGGTGCAAGGTGAATGGAAACCCTAGCTCTAGGGTTTAGGTAATAGCAATTGGTGGAGGTGACCACTGTCTTTGGAAACGTAACTATGACAAGGTAAACAAGGACAGAGATGGGACTATCTAGTACCTAGAAATCAGACTCAATGAAAGGTATTTGAGTTATCAGTAGATGTTGGTAAAGGGCAAAGGCTAAGAGCCAAAGGGCAGCGCTAGCTAGGGGATCAGTGCTTTGTGTGCATTGGGAAATGGAATCAGCAGTAAACCAACGTTTCAAAAAACCCACCTGGAAGACACCTTGATCTACGAACCAGAAAGTAGTTGGTCCGGAAAAGCTAAGGTACAAGAAAACCAGCTCAGTGGATGGCTAGCGCTAAGGCTTAGGAGGACAAATCTGCAGCTCTAGAGGCACAGGAAGGCTAATGGCTCAGCGTTGAGGAAGAAAAGAGGTCAGGGGGGCCTGATCTACAAGCCCAAATCAGGAAAACAACAAGAAAATCAGATCTAGAAAAGTCAAAATCTGATGACGGGGCTAGGAGGCTGAAAACTAATTTTTCAGATCTAAGCCAAATGGCCAGGCAGTTGCACAGCGTTGGGGTTGATTTAGGCTGTGTGGGACCCGATCTATCCTTCTGTGAAGTCAGAATTCAAAAAAACTCAAAACCCTAGCAGGTCAATTTTTCAATGGGGGGTTATGTAGTTTTCTGCTTAAAAATCAGATCTAGGTCAAAATGTGAGGAATTTGACCAGCGTTTCAGTTGATTTGATGAAGGGGAGGCCCAATCTATGAAACCCAGAAATGGTTTGGCAAAAGATCGAACGGTTCCCTGATTAATTAATTTTTTAGGTTTTTAGTGTTTTAGGAGTTTTCAGAAAAATAGTTAAATTTCAACAAGGTACAATGTAATAAAATCAGAAAAGAAGAAACTACATGTGTATCTTACCTAGATAAGCTTGTAGAAGTCTGTAACAGTGACGATCCTAGATATCCCGATCAATCCTAGAAGATCCCCGTGATTTCTATGGCATATGCAAGCTCCAAGCCATCAAAGCCCCCTACCCTGCATGAGCAAACGTCAACCATATCAGATTTGCACATACAAAATAAAGAAACTGAATGCTACAAGACAATAAAATGAAGTAATCATAGATCGCAATGAAACTAATGAAAACCCCCTGATCCAAGACGAAGAGAACCGAGCGAGTTGAGGTCCCCCTACAAAAACGCTCCAGCCAAAACCCCCTCCTATAGACAAAACAATGATAGCCACAAAAACAAAATAGATCTCATGAGAATTTCCACGATGCTAGTAAGTTGAAGATAAGCTAATCACCATTTGAGCACATCAGATGCAAAGCAAATCCAGAAAATTTCCACAGAAAAGGCCTTTCTATTATTCAAATCCAAGAGCCAAAGACCCCTTACAAATGAGAAGCTCTCTCCTTTAAATAGAAATGAGAGAACCTCAATCATAACCAAATCCTAACCACTTTCAAAACGAGTGGGCTAAGATTAAAAGACGAAATGTTCTAATCAATGGTTGGGATGAGCTCAACATACAACACATGGATCAATATAACCATAATTTACCAAAGTGGACTAAACCACCCAAATAAAGGTAACCCACTCAACAAGAAATAAATGAAAGCACATGGTGGGTCCAAGGAGTGTTTGACTAACTCCCTTTCGGTGTCCCCATGGCACAATAAATAATATAACAATTTAATTCTTTGACTTTTGTGCGTCCTTGAGGAAATCGTGAGCCTCCAAAAAGAGCTCCAGAAAATAATAAAAAATGCCCAAAAATAGGTGTAGGCCCAATCAAGAGCTGCAACTGCTAGAGAAGGTGTGGAGGACATCACTCTCATTATCGTGACTCATCCCATGTTATTTCCTTGCCTCGGTAGCCCAAATCGATTTCTTCAATAGCCATTTAATTATTTTTTAATCTGCCTCAGGAAACGTGATCCTGCCAAAACAGCCTCTTAGGGTTCCTGCGTTGTCAAACTGAGCCCACCAGGCTCTCTGGGATGGGGGTATTATGATACAAACAAGTGGTTACACCCCTATGTTCCATACAACGCCCTAAGAGATCCAACTAAAACATCTCCCTACTCAGACATATCAACCTGTGAAGAAAAACTGCATCAGAAAGACAGAATGAGCCTGATCATATCTGCAAGTGCCCGGAACTGGAAATAAATTGTCTCATTAGACTCACAGAGTCCAAATCCATCTAAGGTGTATACTCATACCCCTCATAGGTCTCTATCTGATCATTAACCATATCCAATAAACAATATAACCCTTTGTAAATGATCAGACACCAATAATAACTCAGACTATCATCCATCTCATCCATCTGTTGCAAGTGTTAAAAGGCTAAGACATGCTCTACAACTCATTCAAGCAACAATCACAACAAGTAGCAATCATTTCACTGGCGGTACATCAACAAATACATATATAAGGCTTTATTTATTGTTACTTAGACTTAGACTTTCAAGACTATACTCACTTCAGAGTTGTAACCAATTTGCTAGTGAAGGGTGAAAGGTGAAAATGACAAGGCTAAGGCAAAGGATGACTTTCTACTCAACATCATGACACCTTGGATAAGGAAAGGGAAAACTCACTATAACCAATGTTGGACAAACAACAACACAAGGAATGGCAGTGTCTCACAGATGGATGAGTTGTTTAGAGAGTGCTTATTCAACTAAGGCATCATGTCTACATCAAGCTTGATCCAAGTTCATTAGGATCACATTTTATTCCATGGCCTTTTTGGCCTATATGACCCTTTTGGAACTTCACCAGTGCTTAAAAGCACAGCTAATCGCAAGCTTTCATCCGGGACATATTTATTTTAATAAGGTCAGCAATTTTTGGATATAGCACATTTTAAACCATTGCTTTTTGGACCTTTTCTTATACCCTGCAAGGAGTACTTTAGCATTTCATTGCTCTTGCCCTTTTTACATATGTTAAGAAACACAGTTTTACAATTTTTATTTTCCATGGGCGCATATTCAAGATTTTCAATATAGGTAGTACATGAGCTTTCAGTTTTAGCCAACAACATCTCAAGTGACTAGGGGGAGTTCTGCACAATGCCAAACATCGGGACAACCGACCAGAATGATTTAGGCATACAACCCAACTCACCAAAGGCAAGTTCTGTCACCAACTCAGAGCCAAGACACAATATAAACAAGGAGGCTTGTCCAACAAAAGTTCTAGTGGGGAAAAAAAGGTCCTCCATGCCATACATCAAGAAGTCAGTCGGGTTGAAAGCTAAAATGGAAGGTAATGGATGGGTGAAGACAGTGGATGATGGAGCCAACACTAGCAAGCCAAACCAATGGTGGGAATGACTACCTCTATTCTCCCTAAGGAGGGTAAAACCAATGAGTATAGATCAAGAACTTCCAAGTCTAACTAAGGACATCAATACATAGTACAATATACAACCAAGTCCATAAAAATATGACCGCCAAATCATGATACCACAAGTTAATATATGTCACAAGAACCAGTATAAGAGCAATAATAACCATAACACAATATAAAATGCTGAGCCATAACCATGCAATAAAATCCATCTGAGACACCATCTGTCCAATGAGAAAGAACTAAGATAACACTAGACATCCATGACTACTCTGAAATAACATAAATGGCTACATCGGTCCTCAAATCTGAGTGTCCTGAGACTCAGTCCTGACATGGGAGAATACAATAGTCCACTAAAACAAAAATGATCCATATAAACCATAGTTGCATATATCGGCGATATATCTCCGACATCGCGATATATCGCGACTTAATGACCCCGGCGATATATCGGCCCCAATTTATCGCGATATTTTCCGACACATTGAAAAAAATCGCGATATTTGAATATATCGCGATATATTCCGATATTATCGCAAGTCGACGGAATATATCGGCCTGCTGGGCAAAAAATTAAAACACTCGCCGATAACAGTCCGCGGCCGGGTTTTTTCAATTCATTTGGACATTTTAGCTTGGAGAAAGAGGAGCTCTGGCGATTTGGGCAATCTTGGGCGATTTTCTACAGGAGAGGAAGGGAGCAATCAAGTTTCCATAGCATTTAATCAGCGCCGATAACAGTCCGCGGCCGGGTTTTTTCAATTCATTTGGACATTTTAGCTTGGAGAAAGAGGAGCTCTGGCGATTTGGGCAATCTTGGGCGATTTTCTACAGGAGAGGAAGGGAGCAATCAAGTTTCCATAGCATTTAATCAGGTATGTATTCTTAACATTAAACTTTCATTATTTTTTATTTTGATTGAGATTTGTTGGTTAATGTAGATTTAAGGTAGGGTTTAGGTTTAGATTTAGTATAGGGTGTAGATTTCCCATTACAATCATAGCCTATAGGGTTTTAGGTAGGCCACCTCCCATTTCTTTGAAGTTGAATGTTTTAAATTTTTAATAATTTCATTGTTTTCAAGAATCAAAATTTTAAAGAAGAACATTTTAAAATTGATTCATTTTTGTTTGTTTGTTGTGGCAATGTGGCATAGGTGACAGTGGACACAATGCCAAAGCCATTGGATCCAATGTGGGAGTATGGGCAGCCAATTGACCCTAATAATCGGCAAAAGTTGAATTGCAAACTATGTGGGAAGGATATTTCTGGTGGAATTAGCCGCTTGAAATACCACCTTGCCAAAATTGTTGGGCATGAAGTGGATGTTTGTCCTGCCGTTACCCCAGAAGTGATGCGGATTGCAAACCAATCCATTCTTGACATGGCTAAGAAGAGGGACGAGAAAGAGGAATTCAGACACGAACTTTCATCTAGAACACAGTCACGAACCATGGGGGGCACAAGTGACTTGCATTCCTTCTCCTCATCTACACGACCCCCACATTACACTATGCCTTCTTCAGCCTCACCTCATGTGGCATCGGCATCGCATTCGAGGCAACCTTCTGTTCGAACCATGCTCAAACAAAGGGAGAAGGATGAGGCGGATAGACTTGTGACAAAATGTTTTCTATGGGGTGATGTGCCTTTCAACATCGCCAAAAACAACCCCTACTATCATGCCATGTTTGAATCTGCTGGCACTGTTGGTCCAGATTATAGGGGGCCTTCCTATAATGATTTGAGAGGGAGATTCCTTGATGAGGAGAAGGTTGATTGCACCCGAAGATTAGATGAGCTCAAACAGTCATGGGCGGTCACCGGTTGCACTATTATGTCGGATGGATGGACTGATGGGAAGGGCAGATCCCTTATTATCAATTTCTTGGTCAATTGTCCCAGGGGGACAGTTTTTATCAAATCTGTCGATGCATCTCCCTATGTTAAAGATGCACGCTTATTATGTGATTTGTTGGATAAGTTTATCCAAGAGATAGGTCCACAATATGTTGTCCAAGTCATTACGGACAACGCTGCCAATTATGTTGCTGCTGGGAGGATGCTTATGGAGAGGTATGCGAGCTTGTATTGGACTCCTTGTGCTGCCCATTGCATTGATTTGATGCTAGAGGACATAGGAAAACTTCCTTGGATCAAAGAAGTCATTGATTCAGCTCGGAATGTGACAAAATATATATATAATCATACATATGTTCTTTCACTTATGAGACGCTTCACAGGAAACAAGGAGTTGTTGCGGCCTGCAATCACACGATTCGCCACTTCCTTCATTTCTCTTCAGTCTATGCATAAGGTTATGATGGAGTTGCAGGGGATGTTTTTTTTCTGATGAGTGGGCATCTTGTGTCTATAGCACCAAACAAGATGGGCAAGCCATTGCTCGAATGGTGCAATTTGATTTGGATTTTTGGGCACGATTGGAGGAGGTATGTGCCATTAGTGAACCTTTGGTAAAGGTTCTTCGTTTGGTTGATGGTGAAAGG
>LPNX010199060.1:22083-122953 GCA_001517045.1 Pseudotsuga menziesii | reverse complement strand
TTTTAATATTTATGTGGAAATGTGTTTATTTGATGTTGTTGTTGCTTTAGATGTTAAAAAAAATTGAAAAAAAATGTTTATTTTTGTATTTTTTAATGCGAAACGACATTTGCCGATATTTTCCGATATTTTCGTCGTTGCTGCCGATAAGTTTCATTCCAGACCCCCGGCGATATATTCGCCGACACGATATATGTAACTATGATATAAACTACTCATCTCAGCATCTCATATGCAAGAGATTTGGCTGAAAAATGTACTGTGTCTGAAAAATAGAATATGGTAGCCTGGCTACTATATATGTGATAACACTGGTCATCACCAGGATGGTTATTTGCATTACAGAAAGGAGTTGTGCTTATTTTCTCTGTGAGAGTCGGTGTTTAGGATGCAATTCAAATTGGCATCTGAAATGATACCTCACATAGGCTAATGGACTAGCCTGTGAGCAGCCATAGGGAGGAGTATGATGCTCGAATACAGAGGGAGCAGGATGCTCAGATGCAGAGGGAGCAGAGCGTTCTAGAATAAAAGGAGATGTGATGAGCTTGAAGACGGATGTTTGATGTATCAGACAGACATTACCCCAATATTAGCCATGTGACTTAGCTAATAAGGGTAAATGGTCCGATGGCAGGGAAATATCTACTCTCAGACACCCTATGACAAGGTGGGGATTGGCCTTTACATGATGAGTAGTGTTGATGCATCGAACATTCCCTCAGTATTGGCCATGTGACTTGGCTAGGGGTAAATAAGTCAGAATGGGGCAGTGACTTCTCCAGGACACTTGTGACGAAGTCGGGAGATTAGCCCCTACATGACTTAGAATGGTGTAGTGACTTCTGTCGGACACTCTGTGACGAAGTGGGGAGATTAGTCCCATGTTGACTCCTCAATGGACTGAGTTGAGTCGTTACATATGGACTCCTCAATGAACTGGGTTGAGTCGTTACATATGGACTCCTCGATGGATCAATTTGAGTTGTTACATGTAGGCTCCTCGATGGACTGGGTCGAGCTGGTGCATGTTGTTACATGTAGGCCCCCCGATGGACTGGGTTTGTTGTTACATGTAGGCCCCTCGATGGTCTAGGTTGAGCTGGTGCATGTTGACTCCCCGATGGACTAGGTTGAGTTGTTGAGACTTCTCAATGGGACTGAGTTGTGTCAAAAGACCTTCCTTATGATGACGAGAGGTTCAAGACACTTAAGCCATAATGATCAGATGTTATTCAAATGTGTTCTTGCATGATGATGCTTCCCTAGCTAAGAGAGAGTGTTGGTGATTGTAGCTATGTGAGGTATCGTCACACAAGTCAGCCCCAGAAGAAACACTAAAATAATAGTTATGTTGCTAATAAAGACAAGTCGTCTCGATCAAGAGAAGAAAAAACGCCCCTATTTGAAGAAAAGGTCAACCAAAAGAAGAGTATAAATAAGAGTGACGTCTCTTCATTTGTACACCTCAAGCAAGTTTGCTCCAACAAGAAGGAAGTTTGCTCAAGCTAGTAGAAGACAATATTTTGGGGGTTGCTATCTTTGGAGGAGTTTACTCATTTGTTCTTGGGGTTTATCTTCAGCTCTATGTGATTGCTATTGTATCTTGAACTGATATCTCTGAATAAGGAGAAGGTTGTTGGGTTTTCTCCCTTGTGGTTTCCCAGGATAAATCTTTGTGTCTCTTTTGGTTTCTGTGCATGGTTATCTTTCAGTGATCCTATTTTTGTTTCCGCCGCATATAATTAAAGTTACTGCTATATCTTAAAATCTAACACTCTTCAGACCGCTCTAGTGCAGATGAGATCACTGTAAATTGTGTGGAATACAACCTAGTATGATAGTCCACGGGAAGATGTTTTATAGAAGAAAAAAAAACACAAAAAACAGGATCCATTTACAGCACCCTGGTCAATTTGTTAGACATGTAAAAGGCATAAATTAGCAATCTCAATAAAAGAACCGCCTGGGAAATGAAAATAGGAAAAGAAACCACAGGAATCCCATAATCCGATGAAAATCTAGATTCCGCCCATGAAAGACTTCACTATAAACCTTGATATTCAATCTGTCTGTGACATAAAGCTGATCTCTAAAGATATTAACAAATGGGGGAGATCCATGCAACATATTAACCATTAAAAGAGGTTTTTGTTGGTTGAATCTTGATCCATCTCTAAGTTGTATTTCTGAAACAACAGAAAGTTCAGATTTATTAGGGATCTCAACAAATGCTAAAAGAAAAGCAGGGAAATCACATTCCCCACACTCCTGAAAAATTATTGGTCTGAATAAAGTATTATCAGAAGTGTCTTACAGAAGAAACTACTCGCAAAAGTTCTAATGTCAGAAGAGAAGGCATTCAGCAAAAATCTGCCAACAACAAAATATCTATTTGGACGGGTACCGCGCTCCTGACCATTAGGAAGGGCATACCCGACGTTCCCGCGTACCTGGGAGCTTTGGAGCTGGTACAAAACGCTCCAAATGAAGCAGGAGCTTCCTCAGAAACTCGGGATCTTTTCGAGTACTTTGCAGAGCTGAAATGGCCGTTCCCGATGGGAGTTCCCTGGGATACTTGTGGTTGGGAACTTGAGGAAGCTCCCGATCCATCGAGGAGCTTTGAGAATTTCCTCGATGGATCAGGAACTTCCTCAAGCTCCCAACCACGAGTACCCATGGATAGTGTGTAGTTATCATCACTATAGATTACTTAAAGTTGCACTATGTGGCACATACTAGTTTGACTGTCATAAATATACCAGCCAAAGAGATGACTGAAGACTGTGGTATTTGCATCAACTAGAGGTATAATATAGGTAAGAATTGATGTTAATAACTAGTAGTAAGATCACACCCATAAAGTGTGTGGAGAGATCTGATAGACACAACAGAATTGGGGTATGATGACAACAACCAACGGTGAGATCCTTATGAAACACACTCAGATTTGAAGTGTGCTAACACTGAACAGTCTTGTCAACAGAAGTGAATATGACTTAGTTATGACAATAATAACCAGCAAGAATACTCTAGCAAAGGTCATAAACACATCTATAAATTTGCTTGACTTGGCTGGTAGAAATTTCACTTAAGGTATCTCAGGAATAACAATAACATTTATAACTTATTTTGTATGGATTAAACAGCTCTAGGAATAAGTGTCTCAAGGCAACTTAGAACTCAATGGAAAGTTCGATTTGGTTAGGTTAATCAGATCTAAAAGATTTGAACCTTGGGAATGCATTATTCCTAGCATAATTCAACATGCTGGAAAAAATAAGAGAAGGCAGAATTTGAATGCTTTTAGTGCTGAGTTTTAATATCTTTTACTAACCATAGCAAGTGTTACAAAACTTGTCGTACATAATTATAATTTTAATTGACAATGTACATTATTTGATCTTTGACCATTACAATTAACTTTTAATGTAGGCAAAAAGTTAAAAACTGAACTTATATTTTAAAAGAATTATGCTTTTTAATATATATTAAAATTTAACATATTATATTAGTGCCAATCCCAACCCAAAGTTTCCTGTAAATTTGGGCGAAGCTTCTAGCCACACCAGATACTCGTGTCCACATACCCCACGCACCCACGTACCAGAAACTTGTGCAACATAGCAAAATATCTTGCACTAAAATGTGGCATTTAATATCAATAAGTGATTATCAATAATATCCTATGAAATTCCTCTTTGACATATTTTGCAGATAATCATTCATCTTATATATTAAGCATCCTATATGAATAGGCTATAGTGCGCATTGATCATATTTCTCAACACACATGGATGAATTCTGACAAGTCATATTGGCTTTGAGTTTTACTTGAAACTAGATTGATTCAATGGGTTTGATCCTAGTTAAAGAAAACTGTGAATATTTTTTCTAGAACATTAGGATCTGTGTGCAAGTTGGTCATATTTCTCTTGACACAAATGGATGAATTCTGACGAGTCTAATTGACTTGGCTTTGCATTTGAAAGTAAAATGTTTCATTGGGTTTGATCCTAGTTACAGAGATCTGTGAATATTTTTTTATAACTTTAAGATCACACCTTTGCATTGTTTCGAGCCCATGATTTAAATGATAATGTGGCACCTGAATATATTAAGAACTGTAAATACATAATCTATTCTAAAGGAATAAGACATTTTTTAAGAGCAAACCTGTGCAAAAGACGCTTGGCTGATACAGCTTCATGTAAAGTTGAAAACGTTATAGTAAACGCATCCCCCTTCTCTCTCTTCATAACATCCTGTCACATACAGATATTTAGGAGAAGATACATCGTCTAATATAGAATAGTACATCTAATCATTTAACGTTTGCATTAAAGTACAAAATATAAATCATAGTGCAATTCACATGTGTGCAAATCACTGGCCAGCAGTAGTTTAAAAGAAAACATCTTATAGTGCCACTGTAAAGAGTGCGCAAGACACAAATTATAAATATATATAAAAGCAACATTGCAGATTTGAATATCCAAGTAAAACACACCTCTGCATAGAGTCCCATACAGGAAACACAAAAATAATAAGCTTTTTCTTGCGCTATTGTATGCGATAAAACTTATACTTGGAATTATAAAACTCTTTGTTTGTGCTTAGGGTTACGGAACGCTTTGTCATCAATCGCTGACCAATGGCACTCGGGACCATCTAAACTCGATTAGCATTTCAATTAAGCTTCATCAATAATCCCAGTTCTTGGTTTCATTCACCATTCTGTGCCTTTCCTTCTGGTGTATTTTTATATACTCTTGCAAGCTAGATTTCATTAGGGAAAATTACTGTAGCACTTCAAGTTTATGGTGCAACTTAAGAAAAATGATGAAAAGACAGTTATGCTTTCATCATCAGAAATTATTCATTCTAAAAATCATGAATGCAAATATGATTACAAACAAAAATAACATGTGCAAAATGGAACAACTTAGTCACAAGCAACTATTCCTTGGCAATGGCAACCTTGCAAATTTGAGTCATGTTGGGGACACAAAGACCGACTGTGCTGGAAATTAGAACATGGAACGAGTTTGGGGAATTGTACATGAGAATGGGAAATTGGAATGTGTAGATCACTCGTATAAAATCCTGAGGTCGATTTAGAGGGTCTAGGATCGAGGGTAAAGGTATGGCTTCTATCGGCACATCCCGGAAATGAGGGCCTCTTGGCAGACTGGCCATGTTGGGTGGATGTGCCACATTTTAAGGTGACTTGATCAATAGGCCTCTCAGAACCTCTTCTGATGCCTCTCAGATGCCTTTTTTGAATCCTTTGATACTTTTTGACCTTTATGTGCCTTTATCAGAAGCCAGGCTTTAGTGGATCGACAGCATCAACTAACCCGAGAACTCATATGGCACTACTCTGGGCAAGTTCAACCAATGTCTCCATGGAGACATCATATATGCACACGTATTAATGCGAATTAACACGTCTCCTGTTGTCCATTAATAATCTTGATCACAACTAACTTCAGTACCTATATACGATGTACTAGGTAAAGTCCTCAACTAGAATAAGTTATAACAGCCAATAATTCCAAAACCATCATCGTTTGAACTTCATCTTGAGGAGAGACAAGAACAAATCAGCAAAGACATTCATTGTTGAAGCACCAGAATTCGATTTATCAATCAACCTTATATACTCTCTGGAAGAGTTCATTTTACATTCTGCTGATAAAAATCAATGCAATAAATTTTGTTCAATTAAGTCACGACTTCATTACAAGATTATATAGGAAATTAGCCAATGGCATTCAGTACAAGTCAATCATATTGCACTAATTTAAGATGGCTATTTAGAGTTCACTCTTCAAGCAAGCAAAATCCATTCTTGCAATAAATATTACTGACAAAGTACTATGAACAAAAGGCCAAGAGAATCTATGTAATTATACATTGAGATCCATTACATGCAGTGACAACCTTTGAAGGAGCATTAGCCTTGTACACACATACTGAGGATGATTTTGGTTTATTTGACTTTGGTTTGACCACAATGGAAGGCTTAGTGTGAGACTACCCTAGCCCATTTGGCCCCTTTCACACTTGGATGATGATTATTGCAAAACATACTATAGTTTTCCATGGAGCACCCTCTCTCTTGGAAAATATGTCGAGGCAAGCATACATTAAAGTAAAATTTTATGGCTTGGAAAGGTTGGCACACATCCCTAGGGCACACCTCCTTGTGTCCATGGTTTGAAAGCTAAAATTCACGGCATTTGGGTGTGGAAGCTAAAATTCAAAATGTCATCTCAAGGCACGTCCTTCTATGATGAGTTAGTTATCTTGCACATGGATCTAACCTCCTTGGCACTGTTCCCTAGGACGCATTCTACTTGGAGGTTATTGGCTTGGTCAAGGTAGCTAGCATTGCACATTTATCAAGGGCACCTCTCCTACTCATATTATTTTATTATTGGCTTGGTCAAGGTGGTTAGCATGCACATGTTTCAAGGTTTATTCAAAGGGTTGTTGACTCATTATGCATTATTTCACAAATGAGAAGTTGCTCACTTGGTAAAAGCATGCTATGAGGTTGGATTGAAGTTGGTTAGACCCATAGATGTGGATTCTCATTCTTGATGGGCGCTCCTCTTGATGGTTATGGCTTTGGTCAAAGTGCTTAGCACTTTTTTCAAGGAAACCTCGACTATTTTATTATTTGCCTTGTCAAAGAGGTTATCCATACATGGTTGACTCCTTGTTTCTCTCAAACGTTTGTAGGTTTTTATATATTGGAAAAGTGCTTTGAAGAAGCCACACATGCCTCAAGAAGTTGCAATGCAAGTTGATTAAAGTTCACACGTGTGCACATGCTTGAAGGGAACACTTATCCTCTCTCTTGAAGGGCACATTTACGGAGGAGTTATATTAATATATCATTCTATGCTTAGTCAAACCACAATTTGTCCACCTTAATGCCTCTCACACATGGACATTCTATCTCTCTTGATAGAATCACTTTTAGAAGGAAGTTTCTAATTTTTTATTATCTCATGAAGTTTCTTGCCTAGTCAATCACTCAAAGGAAGGAAGCACCCTATCTTCATGGCTATTTTTGGAGGTTGTTCCTACCTAATTCATCATTTAATATTATTGAATTGTCTCAAGGAGTTAGTTAGAGGAGAATTGTTATTTTATTGTAAAGGAAGTTGAGCTAAACTCTATATAAACAGTAGACCTTCCTCTTTCATTTTATGGTTAGATTTGGGGCTAGACACTTCGGAGCTTTATGGAATATCTATTGGATGTGTTTAGAGGATCAATGAACTACTTTATGGGTGAGAATGTTTTGTAGATTTTTAGTTTTTTTCCCATTTGCTTATGTTATCTTGACAAATACATTATGGAGTACAATGGATTCCTCTTTCCTCATGTTATCCATGGAAGTAGTTGATTGATGCATTATTTCTCTGTCTTTGGTTAAAGGCATACACATTTCATTTCTAGTAATAATAAGCTTCATGTGTATTGGACTTTATCTGCTCTAGTAATCTCCTTAAATACACTTCTACAATTTGAAACAGCAAAGGGATGGTTTGTTGTAGCTTGTACTCTTCAGCATCAATAACCATTATTCCTCCTCAAGATAGTCTCTCATCAAAGCTTTGACCCAGTTTTTCTACTGATAAGACACTAATCTCCAATCAATCATCTATTTTTCATTTACTAAAGACAAAATAAAATTGTTGGAATTTACTTTTCATTTCACTTTGTACTCCATACTTTAAAATTCCAACAATCCTATCTCGGGGAAGCCCCCCTTATGCTAGAGAAGAGACGACCTAAAGTAGGTGAGGATTGGTGAGGTGACGGTGGCCTCCCTCTTGGTTCCTCCAAGGCCTCACTTGAGTTTTTTGAACTTTATCTCTAGAGGTGAGGGTTTGTGAGGTAACATTTTTGGTGTTGTTACAGATAGAATCCATTTCTCAAAATTGTTGTTGGCTATATATGAAATTTTGTGAGTACATATTTTGACAGATTTCTTTCTTATATGGTGACTCCAATGAAGGAATGACGCCCTTGTTCCTTGAAGAAATTTGAAGACATTGTTGTGTGTTGACATGAGCACACTCAATAATCTTGAAGGCATCGGAAGCCTTAACTTGGTAACTCCACATCTTGGTATAAGGTATGGTGATCATGCACATTTTGGATTTCATATCAACATTTCATATTTGAAGAAGGAACAGTTCCATCATGCAAAGAGTGGAAAGACAAATTGCTTGGTCCTCCCAATTTCTCATGCATTCATGGATACCCACATGAGTTCCAATATCAACTATGGAAGAATGATCCAAGATTCTATGGAAATTGTAATTGTTCTCTACCTTTTGTGGCATCTTTCATGGAGTTTATTGAGGATTTTAATTTTATCCATGAAGATGTGATTATGAAGATGTTTGCACTTTTTATGAAAAGCAAAGCAAGAGAATGGTATTGTAATCTAAAACCAAATGCGTTATTCTCATTTTGTCATTTCCTTATAGTTTTTCAAGAATTTTGGAGTGATGTAGAGGATGAAATGGAAGGGACTAAATGATGATTTCCTTTCGTTTTAAATTTGTAAAGATAAGAAAAGGAAGTTGGATGATATGATGCTTCTATATGAAAGGGACCTTTCAAGGCCTCTCTTGGACTATGATGTTGACACCCAAGTGCTTAATTCTTGTCTTTATTCGCCTCCTTTTTCAACTCATGTGCCTCAATCCTATTTTTTAGGAGCTAATGCGCCCTCATGCATAAATTTTGGAGTATTTGAATCAATTCCCTAGAATCAAGGAACCTTGTCTCAAGTATCACCTAGTTAACTCAATCTCTTTCCTTGATTTCATGAGATTGAGTTATGATAAGCTACTTGACCACTATAAGTCACATTGTGCACCTCCCTCTCCCTATTTTTTCTCCCTAGTGTCTCCCTCATGCTCTAACAACTTTTGTTAACTGGCTCATGGCATAATTAGTCACTAGTTCATAGTGAGTCACTCAAATTGCTCCAAGGCATTCAAATTTTTCTTCTAAGAGCTTCTATATATTGTATATTAATTGTACAACATAAAATGAGTGAAAGAATATACCATTGGTGTGATTTTCCACTTGTGTTTTGTGTGTATTTCTTCATATGTCTTAAAATTCCTGTCTATCTTTGATTATATCTTGGTGAAGTTTTGTACTAGACCACTAGATCCCACTTGTGACTCATTAGAAATCTTACATAACCTCCAAACACCCATACACTATTACTTTAGAACCAAGTCGAACTAGAATAAAGATCTGCAACAATGTGCTCACAAAGGTATGGCCAAGGTACTCACAAACCATCAATTTTGAATGGCCAACTCTATAACATTGAGTTCACCCAATATGATGTCTACGAACCATCAATGTCGAACGGTGAACCCTGTAATGATGATTTCACTGCATATAATATCCATAAACATGTGTTGAAAATTAACACCAAAATTTGTGTAGGCAAATTTGATGTTAACATTGACTCTGACTAAGGAACAATTGTCCCTTAGGAGGAGTTGAAAATCACAAAACTCTAAATCTTATGAATATATGTAAATACACAATTGGAAGCATGTAAATGACTTAGATATACTCCCCAACAATAACCCTAGGACTTGATCCAACTCAATGCAACCTCCCCCCAACTCCAGAAACAACTTCCGACGTTGAGACTCAAAGAGACGATGAGATGAGGAACAAAGTCAATAAACCATGAATTGAGAATTTAAACATGAAATTGCTTAATTACCTTTACAAGAGTAAAACCCTGCTTCTTTGTAATGGAAGAATTAAACTATGCACTTCTTACACTTTCACTTGTAAAAGTAATAGATTTCTCAAACCCATCCATCATCCTTCTATAATATGATACCAACATAAGTAAAATCTGAAGCAAAGGAAAAAACCCTGAAATAGTCTAAATAAGATAACATAACTTTATTAACATCCAACATGTTGCCGCCTTTCACACACCTGCGGGGGGGACGTGGCAGAAATCTTCAAGCCACTCGATGTGTCCTTGGGGGCAAGTCTCGAGTCCAGGCTGTCACCTTGTTCTTGACTCCTCCGTTTAGGCTCAACTCCTAACGAAGCCAAGGGGGGGAGACCCTATTAAGTTACTAAGGCAAAAATATTTAGTATGATGATGTTAACTGAATGAGTTACTTAGGAGTTTGAGATTTAACCATAAACAACCATAGATGACAAGATACAAAAATGAGCACACGAAAGCACAATGCTGAGACACAATATATATATATATATAAAGAAAATAGCCAGTGCCTTAGAATGGAGTCATAAAATAATCAATGTACTTGCATGTGCTTGGAGTGAATGTTTTGCGATTGCCTCTTGGTACGTTTTAAGATAATGTGAAACATGAGTTGATTAAAATTAGGTGAGGGGGGGACTCCAGATATACCCGAGAGTACTTGGAGTACGTCCAAAACTAAACCTTCACGGCTACCCGCAAGGAATATGTGGGTTGAATGGAGTCTCTGAGACTGTTGTTCATAATGCACCCGAAGGTGTAACAGAGATCAACACCTCGAGGTCACTTTTTAGGAGTTCCCGCTTCCTTTGGGTATTTTGCCACCGCTTACAGTTTGATCGAGGCGTTGGATTTTCGCCTGATGGTGGTTGATTGGGGAAGGTGAAGACTAATTAAACTAGTCACTCACATTGCTTTTGATGCAGCTTGACTGATCGAATGAACCGCAACCAAATGCAAAGCATACACAACGGAGTCTTGTCAATTTTAGTGAGTTTTAAAGGGTGTGTTTTCTTAGAAAGAAAAACCCTCCAGGAACCTCTTTCGGTCCAAGTGGACCTCAATCGGGGAATCAAGGAGAGGGTTGATTTTAGAACAATTACTTACAACAAATCGAAGATAAGCAACAAACAAAAACAAAACACAAGCTTTCTAATTATTCCTACCACGCATCTCTTTCCCCTTGCGGGTCAATCGGGAAGTCGTGGGGTAAGTATTTGAGTTACTTTGATAATGTAATATGGAATATATGATAAAGTAATCAAAGCATGTTATTCTACATGAATGAAACTAATCTAAAGCGAAAAGAAGTAAGACAATGCAAAAAACGACAAAAAAGGCGAGAATCCCCCCAGGGGGGATGGGGAAAGGGCTCGAAAAAGCCTATTCGAAGAAAACTTTTATTATTTGTTGTTACAATATCAGTAAAATTATCTGAATCCTCTTGGTTCTTATACAAGATGAAACCAAGGCTTTACAAATTTCCCAAAATTTTAAAATTATGGTCAAAAGGGAGACCCCTGGGGGGATTTGAACGATCCCAAAGCCACTTTCGAACAGCAGCTTCTCTTCTTTCTGTTATGCCTGCTAAAAGACAGCGAGCATGTTAGAATGAAATATGCCCAAAAGCACTTTGGAAATACCTTTGGGTCAGCCTACTTTAAACCAAACAAAACTAAGTTAAAACTAGCTAAAACGGTGAAAAAGGAACCAAGCTTTCCTTGGGATCTCGGCTTGCTGTTTGGGAAGCCAATGAAATATGCACTGATTGCTAGATTTAATCTTTTTAAAACAGAAACAGAAATCTAAAGCATGCAACCTACGGATTCTCTTTAAATTGCCATGCAAAACGGACGATTTCCCTAAACTAGATCTAGAATGCTTTATGAAATTTTTTAAAGAATGAGATCTAGTCTATGAGCCTTGAAACAACAGATCTATGTAAGTTTTACTTTAATATAACAAATCCAAATGATATCAAAGCTTTAGAACACAGTAACCAAGTAAGAAAATTGATTTTTTGAAGGAGGAGGAGAGAGAAAGAGTGTTGGAAACCTGGGAATGTTGGGCTTTGGAGTCTGCTTTGGTGGAACACCGAGGGACTATGTCCTCTAGAAGATCTTGAAGATGAGGAAGATGCAAACTAGCTCAACCTCTTCTACAAGTGAGATCACCTGCAACTTAGAAATCCTTGCACAAACAGATGGTTAAAACATTGGTGCTGCTGGAAAAGATAATTGGAAAGCATGCAATTAAACTTAAAATACATGCAACTCCAATAGATTTGAAACAAGCAAACAGTAAGAGCATAAATCAAACTAGAATAAACTCTTACCCTAACAGGAGGGAGCTCTCTCTTTCAAGGCCAACAATTAACCAGCAAAAGCAAAGATAAATAACACAGATCACACCTCATAAGCATTTGACAATCACCATCCACACTAAATAATTTTGACTAACATATCAACATCTCATTGTGACATTATGTCAAACACTTAGCATGCAAACTAGATTTACTGCTCATCTGAGTTATGATTTGATAGACTTCTAAATAGCACATCTACTGATAACTTGAACATAAATACATATGCATGCATCAAAATTTAGCTGAAGACAAGAATACCCATAAGAACACTGAGAAATTTAGGGCCAAGCCGAGGGCAAAACCCTCACCTCTGTGAGGTAAAACCCAAGAGAAATTTATTGGAGAGAGAGAATATATTTTACAGAAGAGATTTCTTGCTAGTCTATACTGAAAAAAAAAATCACTGAGAAAAATGCAGCAAAGAAAGAAAAAATGTACCAGCAATAAATGTTGCTGTACGGCCCTCCTCCTTCAGCAAATTCTAGAAACTCGTGCCACAAACAGCCACCTCGATTTCTGTGCACTGTACGGCCACAACCAGCAAGTATACACCTTGGAATTTCTGAATTAAATGTCGCTGTACGGTCTGTACAGTACGGCCCTGCTCCTTGTTTTCTGTGCTGAACCTTCTGCCTCGTTTTCTGTGCACCAGCAAGATAAATCTGATCTCTTCTCTCTCTCTGAAATGATCTCTCTCCCACGTGTGATTTCTCTCTTCACTCCCACGTGTCACTGAAAATTTCTCTCTTCCTTGGATTGTACTTCTCTTTTCCCAATGCTTCATTAAATAAGTGAAAACTCACTTAGAAACCCTAACTAACTGAAACCCTAACCCTAACTTACTTTTCAAGGGTCAAGATTAGATTAGATCTAAGGGTCTTTATTAAATGCTCATTAAATGTCCTTTTAATCATTTAATGACATTTATTACATTCACATTAATTAATAAAGTCACTTTCACTTTATAACATAAAGTCACTTTTTATAAAATAAAGTGAACTTAAAAAAAAAACAATTACAAAATTTGTGTCCTCACCAGACACTACCAAAATGGTGAAGGACATACTGAGTTACATTAAAAATTAACACTCCCTCTTAACGAGGAAGGTCCTTCAAAAAAAAACAAGATCTATGTCACTATCCTCTTTCATCTACTGGAACTCCCTCTTGCTCCTGAATCTGGATCTGTGACCTGTAGACCACTCTGAATGCTTCGTAAGAATCTGCATCTTCTTCAGCATCCCTCTGCTCAAATCCCTCATACTGGCTAAGTCTTCTACCAGTACTCACAAGAGAACCACTGTTCTCAGGAAACTGAATAATAGGCGCCACTGCAGTTTCCTCTTCTGTTCCGGACCTTGAAAGCCATCCAGAACACGAATATACATTAGCTCCTTTTAATGTACATAAACTCTCTTTCTGGCTACCAAGCAGAATGGTGCCATCCACATCTCCAACAGGAATCAGGAATACATGCTCCCTCTTGAACAGTACTCCGAAGCCTGCACTCTCCAGAGCTGAGACTGAGATCAAACTTGATCTTAGTTCTGGTACAAACAGAACCCTATGCAAGTCTAGGGTTTCACCAAAGAATAACCTGAATCGTACTGAACCGATTCCCTTTACTGCTCGAACTGTGTCGCCTTGCTGAACAAAGTGACTCGGACCTATCTCTGTGACACTGATGAACTTGCTCTGAGTGTCAGTCATGTGCTTTGTTGCACCATTGTCAATGATCCATTCATGATCAAGAATCTCTCTGCAGCTGCCAATACTGGATGCTATAGAAATAAGTGCAAAATCTTCCTCAAAAGTCTTTGCAAAATCTGCTACAGCAGCCTGAGCTGAAGATTCTGACACTGAACCCTTGCCCTTCCTCTTCTCAGTGTTTGGACACGGAGATGCATAGTGACCAAAAGTGTTACAAGCAAAACACCGAACCTTACTGAGGTCCTTCTTCTTCTTCCCTTTCCCAGCAACAACAAGAGCTACATTTTCTTCTCCACTCGGAGGGCTTTGAAAAATCCCCTCTCTTGATTCTTCTTGAACAAAGTCATCCTACAACCTTGTCCAGTCTGGTAGCTTATCTCTAGCTACCACCCCTTTCACAAAGGAATGCCATTTAGTGGAGAACCCGTTAAGAGCATGTCTCACAAGCTCTTCATCTTCTACTTTCTCACCGACTGCACCCAGTTCATCTCTGACCTGAGTGATCTTGGTGAGATAAGTAGTCACTAAATCAATCTCCGTCATCTTGGTATTTCTCAGCTTCTCTCTAAGAACCATCTTCCGGTTCTGGTTCTTGCTCTGATATAAGGTACACAAAGAAGTCCACATGTCAGAAACATACTTCTTTCCAGAAATAAATGGAATCACATGATCCTTGATAGAATCAAAGAGAATCTTCTGAGCTTTGATGTCCCTTCTCTCAAACTCAGCTTTCTGTACACCATCTGTGGGAACTACAACAGTAGCAGAAGCTCCCACAATGTCCCATAACGCCTGCTCTTTGAACAATATCGTGATTCTTTCTTTCCATGGACTGAAGTTACTGGATCCATCCAGTCTGTCCTCGTACCTTAACCCTGCTGCTGCCATGATGCTTGGACTGAACGTTCTACCTGCAAGACCCTCTCTTCTATGTTCTACACAACATGTACAAAGTCTTCAGCAACCTTGCTCTGATACCATGAAGAATTTTAACTAACATATCAACATCTCATTGTGACATTATGTCAAACACTTAGCATGCAAACTAGATTTACTGCTCATCTGAGTTATGATTTGCTAGACTTCTAAATAGCACATCTACTGATAACTTGAACATAAATACATATGCATGCATCAAAATTTAGCTGAAGACAAGAATACCCATAAGAACACTGAGAAATTTAGGGCCAAGCCCAGGGCAAAACCCTCACCTCTGTGAGGTAAAACCCAAGAGAAATTTATTGGAGAGAGAGAATATATTTTACAGAAGAGATTTCTTGCTAGTCTATACTGAAAAAAAAATCACTGAGAAAAATGCAGCAAACAAAGAAAAAATGTACCAGCAATAAATGCTGCTGTACGGCCTGTTGTATGGCCCTCTTTCAGCAAATTCTAGAAACTCGTGCCACAAACAGCCACCTCGATTTCTGTGCACTGTACGGCCACAACCAGCAAGAATACACCTTGGAATTTCTGAATTAAATGCTACTGTACGGTCTGTACAATACGACCCTGCTCCTTGTTTTCTGTGCTGAAACTTCTGCCTCGTTTTCTGTGCACCAGCAAGATAAATCTGATCTCTTCTCTCTCTCTCTGAAATGATCTCTCTCTCCCACGTGTGATTTCTCTCTTCACTCCCACGTGTCACTGAAAATTTCTCTCTTCCTTGGATTGTACTTCTCTTTTCCCAATGCTTCATTAAATAAGTGAAAACTCACTTAGAAACCCTAACTAACTGAAACCCTAACCCTAACTTACTTTTCAAGGGTCAAGACTAGATTAGATCTAAGGGTCTTTAATAAATGCTCATTAAATGTCCTTTTAATCATTTAATGACATTTATTACATTCACATTAATTAATAAGTCACTTTCACTTTATAACATAAAGTCACTTTTTATAAAATAAAGTGAACTTAAAAAAAAACAATTACAAAATTTGTGTCCTCACCAGACACTACCAAAACGGTGAAGGACCTATTGTGTTACATTAAAAATTAGCATGCAACTCCAATATATTTGAAACAAGCAAACAGTAAGAGCATAAATCAAACTAGAATAAACTCTTACCCTAACAGGAGGGAGCTCTCTCTTTCAAGGCCAACAATTAACCAGCAAAAGCAAAGATAAATAACACAGATCATACCTCATAAGCATTTGACAATCACCATCCACACATGAAGAGTATTACACCATAGATCTTTCCTCCAAAGCTTCTTTATTCCAGAATAGTAAACAATAACAACAGTACAATAGCAACAGCACCTCAATCCCATTTCTAACTAGCTTGGAAGAGGTAATATGTGCTTTATTTATAGTAAAAACAGGAGATCTAGCCCAGGGGGAGCGCAAATCCCAAGGAGAGAGAGATTGTAGCTGCATGCGAAGTGAATCTGGGCCTGATATGTGTCTAATTGAGCCTGATCTGAGTCTCACTGAGTGCAACTATCAATCGAAGAGCTGATCTGTCTGACACCTCAATCCGCTAACTGAAGCATCCATCAAAACTCAACCAGAGAAGCCCACACGTGTGAAGGAGAGAGGGAGGGTGCAATTCCCAAGATTGCATGCATAAATGTGCTCCCAGATCAGCCCAAATCACCTCCTTTAATCAAGGAATTGTCAGATCTAGTCAATCCCAAGCCGATGAGACTGATTTTAGTCAAATCGGAGCAAATCCCAATGATTTAGGATTTGGGGTTTTCTCCATTATTTAATTAATTTATCAATTAAATAATCATTATTTGATTTTTAGGGATTTTTGACTTGAGTGATGGACAAATCACTCAAAACTTAGAAAAAGTGGGTTTATGGGTTTACATGGCGCTCTGAGTTTGAAAATGAGTACCCCCATGACTGAAACTGATTTCCAGGCCCACTTTTATTACAAAACCAATTTTTCCAATTAGACTATTAAAAAATAACCTCAGTTTTGTGGAAAAATTAAAATTAAAAAAAAATTAAAAAATTAAAAAAGTTAAAACCTAGGGGGACTTAGACATGTTCATATGACTCGACCATGATGCCTAGCATGTTTATACATTGACACATAGACTCTAATAACCTCAATAGGCCTAAATGCCAAGCCGACCACCCCAACTTTGGAGGCATTGAGTGAAAAACTCAGAAATTATCAGTCGTTTATTCAACAACCAATAATAACCAAGGGAAAAAACACCCTGGGCTGATCGGATTGACAAATAAAGCCTAAGAGACCGAGTCTTTTACAGATACTATCATGCTAGAACATCTTATTACAACTCCCCTATGGGGTATGAACATGTGATATAGTACAACAAGCACTTCCCAAAAGCACTTTCGAAGGTCTTCTGAAGTCCGAACAAATCATCTTTGTCCGGTTCACCAGGCTCACTTGATAAAAACCACTAAGTACAACTTAGGTGGTAACACAACACATGACCATAAATAGGTCAAAGGGGTTGTTAGATATATCATAAACAATACATAGTGAGAGTGCAAGTGCAACTCCTATAAAAGCATACTTATTCTATGAGGCCAAAAACATAGAATCTTAAATCTATCCTCAAAGAAACAAAAGGATACAAAGTTGGGAGTCCCAGAGAAGAGAGGAGCACTCTTAGGAACTTGAAAGAAATGTCTCGACTGGAAGTGCCTAGAGGATGTGCTCAAGCTTTGGAGGAGCAATCACTTGCTGATGGGGAGGAAAGGAAGTTGCTAACCTCTAAATTTATACTAACAATCAGTGAGTCTCTCCTATTAATTGAGGCTAAAGTGAAGAAACCCCTAATGGAGGACTATTCCGATGAACTAGACAACCTAGAAGTACTGGAAGATATGGATACAACATGTTGCCTGGAAGAGGCTGCTCTCTGTTGAGATCTAAATGAGTGTGAAGGAGGGTGTTTGTTTTGAACTAAAGAGTTGTCTCAAGCATGGACTCGACGTTGTCGCAAAGGTCTCACAGGTGGAGGCCAAGGGTATCCCCAAGTTCTCATGGATCTAGAAACTAAGGTGGTGGAAATGATCTGAACCTACCTCTCGGTATATTTCCCTGTGAACATCGAGAAAAAGGTAATCATCATGGACTTACCAAAACTTGAATACTAGAAATTGCAATTTTTATATCCTCAAAAGATTGTCTACAAAGTGAATCCCACTAACACTCATGTCCTTCCTAAGCATATCTAAAATGGGTTTAGTAATACTTATAACATTGGGAACAAACTAACACAAGAAGTTTACCTTACCAAAAAAGGACTGAACAACCTTTCTATTCCATGACAAAAGTACCTAGAGGATGGATTCAACTCTTGCTAGATACCACAAGGCCCAAATCCCAAACTCCCTGTATCTAAACTTCCACAAATGGGTCACGTGACCACCTCTATGCTTTGAAAATACTATAAGATCATCCTAATAAATCACAATAAACTTATTAATCAGGTCCATTACATTCTAAAAGATGGTACTTGCATTAATCAATATGCATGGCATACAAATAAATGGAATACAAATACACGAAAAGGTGCCCCAAGGTGTAGTAAAGGTAGTTTTATCTTTGTTAACTTCTACCACCAGTACCTAATTATACCCTAAAAAAACCATCAAGCCTAGATAATGCATCTACTCCTATAACTCTCTATAATAGCAAATATGTATTAGGCAATGGGTAATTCTCTTTCGGGAACACTGAATTAAGATTATGAAAATAAATACAAATCCAAATCTTAACATTTTTCCTGCATACTGGCACAACATTTGCTACCCAATTAGAATACCTATTGGGTGCATCATCTCAAAGATTCTAAATCTCCTCCTCTATGAATGGTGCTAACTTGGGATTTATTCCACTCATCTTTTGACAACAAGGCTTGACATCTTTCTAGAGGGTGGTGGCATGGAATAGCATGCTAGAAGACATATATAGGTTATGCCTTCAGGTCTTCATAGATCCAAGCAAAAACTTCTCAAAATTCTTCAAATATCTCTATAATTGTCTTTTGCTCACCTGAAGCACAAGCTTTACCAACATTTACCAACCTGGGACTTTCCTAAGTACCAACAATAAATTCAATAAATGGATCATAAATTAAATTAGACTCGAGAGATACCTTTGTTATGTCATCACTATCAAATAGTTGCTCTAATGGTATCAACCCCCAAGGAATCCTATTAGTCTACAATAGTACTACCTATGAACCATCTAGATTCTAAAGCCTCTTAACCAACCTATATAGAATCACATCTATGTTGATCCAAAGTCAATATACCAACTACCATAATCCCTATTAAGTAGATAGCAGAAAATGATGAAGAAAACGGAGGATATGCTCATCATCATTAAAGACCTGCCATTGGTCAATATTATCAAGGACCATTGGCCTAAAAACAACCACCATTTTTACTTCATGCATCGAAAAATGAGCACATGGTTGTAATCTAGCAGCTACAACAACAAGTGATTCTGCATACATATTTTCTTCCTTAGGAATTGCAACAATGGAAAAGCCATCAAATAACTCGATGCAATCCAAAACCAAATTCTAGTAATGCTTCAAACAATGATTCATGACCAAGCATTGCTCCTTAACTTGTTGGCCAATCAAGTCAAGTCACCAAAAACTAAAAGAACTTTGATCTTCTTCTCTCCTGCTCCCGAGAGGCCAAGTAATAAAGCTTCATATTACACCATAGCATTAGTGCAATCAATACTAAATGGAAATCATAAGGAATAACATCACATGATGAGGAAGTAAATACTATACCAACTCCACAACTGTATTTGGCCCTAGCAACATCAAAGTGCAAACTCCAAATACCATATAAATCATCCTATGCTACAGCTATAATAGTCTCTAATGTAAAGATACAGGTGCATCACCAAGAAATTTCTATTCATAAGGATAAGAAGGAACCTCATCATTAGACACTGAACTAGCAAGCTCACTCTCCATCATAATTATGTAATTGCTCGATTCCTTCTCCCCACACAAATTATATTCTCCAACTCCCAATTAGGTAGATCAACATTAAACATCATCTTCAACTCATGATTCAACCTAGCAAATTGGTTAGGTGCAATAGGTATAGTAGCATAAGATAAATCCATTTGTATTGTACCTCCTAATGTAATCGCCCAGCTCCTGGAAAGTAGTTGTTGATCATTTTTCCTTGTCAAAGGAAAAAAATCAACATTAAAGGGTTCTTGGGAGAATCCCTAGATTCCCTCAATTTTAGAGATGTGGCACTCCTCTTTTAATGTCAAATTTCCTTTATTAGCACAAAGAAGGGTAAGTGTCAGATAGCAAACACCAACATATCATCAAAACATATCATGATCACGTTTTCAAGCACAACATTGGCTAAGAACGACCACGCAATCTTCAAGAATTGAAAGAAAGACAATAAATACAATAAAATATCATGACTAATAAAATTGCCCACAACATAGATTTTTCCCTTTTAAATATTTTGCAAGCTAAGGATCAACAATGACTTTACAAGATGATGAAACCAAAAAATGTGACATGGTCATTCAGGAAACTTTAAAAGACTTGCATTTTAGATCAAAATGGATGAAAAAGAACCATTTGCTCAAAATTCCATTGATCTAAAACAACATAGAATATACAAAATCCAAATGGTTGCTTGAATAGTTCTTTGAGTTGAATTAAAACAATAAGTCCCAAATGTAACAAGCTCAAGACTATATGAGAAAGGAGGGTCGAGGAAGCCTCTACAAAATCTCAATGAGCTATACTTAAACCAAATAATTGCATTTTCTCTCAACGGAAATGCCTTAGAAGAAAACAAGAAGCAAATTATCAATTCTAGATTATCCTATTGCAAGGCACACACAAATAACCTCATGACAAAGAACAGTAGGAAGGAAACACTTAAAGGGAAATGCATGGTGTGTAAACATACAAAATTAGGAAAAGCTTCAAAATCTAGAAGTGAACCCTCTATTCTTTGAAATCCATGATTTTATACTTTCTCATGCCATTGCTGAGCTTCTTGAAACCTAACTATCTTCTAAACTGAATCTTATGAGGCCTTAGATATCTCTTCCAATGCTTTACCAACCCAACTTATGATATAATCCCTTATGGGTCCCACTATAACCTCCTCGGTTAACCTTAAGGCAAATATTTCCTTTTGAACCTCACTTAATTCTATGCTTTGTTATCGTACCAATGAATCAATTCCAAAATGACTAGATCACTAAATCATCATCTTATCTCCTTTTCAAAGAAACTAGTAAGTCCATCAACTGAATCTTATGAGGCCTTAGATATCTCTTCCAATGCTTTATCAACCCAACTTTTGATATAATCCCTTATGGGTCCCACTATAACCTCCTCAATTAACCTTAAAGAAAATATTTCCTTTTGAACCTCACTTAATTCGATGCTTTGCTATAGTACCAATGAATCAATTCCAAAATGACTAGATCACTAAATCATCATCTTATCTCCTTTTCAAAGAAACTAGTAAGTCCATCAAATTGCTTAGTCAATAAGATCTTTGTAGTAATCAACTTCAACTCATATCCTTCCTTCATAAGGATATTGTCTACATGGATACTCAAAGGTCCATCTATCCCTTTTATTGCATCAATAGCTCTAAAGATAACTTTGCTTCTCCTCTCTGCTAGTATGTCACAAATGGCAACGAATTGTTGAAGAACATAAAGATGAGCTTCCCATCCATCCTTGACCTATCTCAATCCCGAATTTGAGTGCAAATTTCTCTTTTGTATTTTGTGTCCATTGATGTCCATCAAGGTTTAGATAAAAGTTTCAATGTAACTCTTGGAAAAAGCTTGAATAGCTTGGAATCGTTCATTCAAAGAATCAATCAAAGAAATAATTTTGGTATTAAGAACAAGGGATTTGCTTGTCAAAATTCCCACAAGCCCATCAACAAACCCATTTGTTCTTCATATCTGTAGCTATTGTTTCTCTAACTCCCTATAGTAACCCCTAAGCTTTCCTTGCTTTGTTAATCATCTCTAGATTATTTTTAGGTTGTTCCTTTGGTGTCATGATGACCAATTGGTATGTAAACATGGCTTAGGAATCAATGTAGATTCCAGTGCTGCTATACTCCAATTTAGTTTGGTGATTTCCTCCACTCGTTCCTAAATAGATTGTTTGAGCATACCCCCAATGGCATTATCCAACTTAAGAGTTCCCTCTATTCCTAGTTATTTAACATTGAAAAGCTTCTTCTCTCTTACCTTGACTCTTCCAACCTGTAACTTCTTGGACTATGGATCAAAATCTGCATGGAGAAAACTAATTGAATTGTCCTCAAACACTGAGATATCTGGCAAGATACTCGTTCCTTCAATCAAAAAATTATTACACAATTGTACAACAACGCATGTAGGAATTGCATCAACTTGATTATCAATTTCCAAAATATTCCCAATAACTTTACTTACCTCGGGTTGGCTTTCCAAGTAACTCTTCGATGACCTCTTTCTTTTGGAAATAGTGGTTTCCTTCTCAATTTTAGTTTGAAGTGGGTCGGTCATCTCTGTTGGACACAATGGGCACACTAAGAGAGGGGGTTTGAATCAGTGTCTAGGCAATTTAACACTTTTTCACTTCTTATCATCAACACTAATCGATGTTAAGCAGAGTTCATTAGTAAATCATAAAACTGAGTAGATCATCATCAGTAAATAACCATAATAGATCATAAGCATGTCATCATCATCTACATCCATGTAGTCCCACTCAGCTCATACTCGTCGAGTATGACGAGTCTTGCCGAGTGACAAGGCAGTTGGGTACTCGCAGCAAACTCGCCCGTGAAACTCGGCACTCGCCGATACTCACCAAACTCGTTGAAACTTGTCAAACTCGCGAGTCTGTGGGTTTCCAAAAAAAATGGTGTCCATTGACTAAAAGGACGTAGTTGACCCACGATTTGATTTTGGAGGGAACCCTAAAAAGGAGAAAGCCTTGAAGGAGGTGTCGAGCTCCTCCTTTCACTCATTGCATCAATGTTAGCCCTCGAACTCTTCGTCGTGACCTCTTCACCGCCAACAAATTCTTCACAGCCCACGACCTCTTCACAACCTAAGCTCTTCCCTGCCCCCAACATCTTCTGTTGTTCTGCGCACGGGAGTCTAGAGTGTGGAAGGAGAGTCAGTGACTCATTGGGATTTACGTTTCAAATTTCAAGTCATCGGTTCAGCAGCGCTCACGGTTCAGGTTAGTTCTTTGTTTTATTTTGTTTTAATTTTATTAATAATAACAATTGCTTCATTTAAATTTTAAACTTTGTAAAATATTATTATAACAAGAACTTTGTTAAATAAATAATGTAATTTTAAAATTATTTATTTATTATTATAATGTAATATTAAAATTGTTATAACGTAAATTTTAAAATTATGTTTCTAATGTTATTTTTAAAATTTTGTAATTTGATTTTTTAAAATGTTGTTTTATATTATAAGTTTCAGGCCAAAACAAAAAATTTATAGCATAACTAAATTTAAAATTAAAACAAAATTAAATTAATTTGGGAGCCTATGGGCTCAAGATGGCAACCTACACATGCCTATGCAAGCCGCCATCACAGTCCTTAGGCCTATCCGTGGCATCCTACAAGCATGTGGGTTGTGATGGCAGCCTGCATAGGCCTATGTAGGCTGCCATCTCAACCCACAGGCTCCCAAATTAATTTAATTTTGTTTTACATTTAATTTTGTTTTAAATTCATTTAATTTTGTTTCAATTTTAAATTTAATTTTATTAAAAAAAATTGTTTTGGCCCCTGTGGAGACTTCCATCACAACCCACAGGCCTATAGGCTGCCCCCTGTGGTTGCCTAGAGGCCTGTAGGATATGATGGCAACCTCCTCAACCTGCCAAAAATAAGTTAAATTTAATTAAAAAATATCAATTCATTTTAATTCAAATGAAGTTGATTTTAATTTATTATTTTTCCATTATCAGATCCATGGCACCTAAGGGAACATCTAGAAGGCCTATTGAAAAATCATGGGAACATTGTGTCTAGGTTGTCCCAGGGAAAGACCATCAAGTAAAGTGCAATTACTGTCCAACAACAATGTATGGGGGCATAAACAAGTTAAAACACCACCAAGCTCGAGTTGTGTGCAAATATGTCATAGTTTGTGATGGCTACCTGAAGAAGTCACAACGAAAATGCATGCTGCTTTGGAAAGTATCAAAGAACAAAATGCCAAAAGATCTAGGTTGAGGTTTGAAATTGCAAGGAACGGTAGATCTCCAATGGGACCTCAAGGTAGTTGCTCATCAAATGTTGCACCAAGTCCAACTATCACCTCTCCTTTCTTCCTTCCGCGTACCTCCCCGAGATCTCAACCAACCTTGGACAGCTTTAATTAAAGGAAAAGAAAGGAGGCAGATATGGCAGTGAGGAGGTTTTGGTACCATGACAACCTCTCATTCAACCTTGCAAGGTCTCCTTTTTATCAGCCCATGATAGATGTTATTACAGACGTTGGCCCTGAATATAAAGGCCCCTCTTATAGTGCACTTAGGGTGAAATATCTAGATGAGGAGTTGTAGTGTATCAAGGAACAATTGGAGAGCATTAAGAGCTCATGGGAGTTTTACAGGTTGCACAATCTTGTCTGATGGGTGGAAGATCAAAGGAATAGAACAATCATAAATTTTCTTGCGGTTTTCCCTAAAGGAACCATGTTCTTGAAATCCGTTGATGCATCTTCACATGTGAAAGATGCAAATCTGATATTTACTTTGTTAGCAAAGGTTGTGGAAAAAGTGGGCGTCAAACATGTTGTCCAAGTAATCACGGGTAAAGCTGCAAATTATGTGGCAGCAGGTAAATTGCTTCGTGCAAAATACCCTACTATTTTTTGGACCCCTTGTGTTGCCCACTGTATAGATTTGATGTTGGAGGACATTGGGAAGTTGGCATGGGTACAAGATGTTGTTCATAATTGCAAACAAATAACCAAATGCATTTATAACCATGCTTAGGCTATTGAGCCTTATGAGAGAGCAAACAGAAGGAGAGCTCAGTCACCCTGCTTTCACACGGTTTGCAACAAACTTTCTCTCCCTCCAAATCCTTCTTGATAAGTACCAAGCATTGAGACATATGGTTAGTAGCAGGGAATGGATACATTATAAATATAGCACAAAACCAGATGCAATGGCTATGAGTTTGTCTGTCCGTAGAGATAGTTTATGGGAGGAAGTCACTGAGATTGTTAGCATGACAGAGCTACTTGTGAAAGTGTTGAGGATCATGGATGGTGACAAACCACCAATGGGATATGTTTATGAGGGGATGGACAAGGCCAAAGAGGCTATCAAGGCATTTTATAAGGGGGATAAATCTAAATATCTCCCTATATGGGATATTATTGATTCCAGGTGGGACAGGCAGCTACATTCACTATTACATGCAGCAGGGGCATATCTCAATCCAAGCATATTCTATAACGATGGGTCTAAAATTCAAAAAGATCCTGAGGTGATGAGAGGATGTACCCAAGTCGAGAGATTCAACACCAAATCAATATGCAGCAAGATATGTACAAGGAATCATCCAACATGTTTGGATTTAGCTCAACACAACATCTCAAGGAGAAGAAAGTGCCATGTAAGATTCAATTTGTAAATCGTTAAATTTTATTTTGCTAGTATGTTTTTCGAGTTTGACATTGCAAAATTTGTAATCTTTGTTTGCTTGTTTTTTATAACAACCCATTGGTGGTTAGATTGGTTAGATTGTGGCACTGCAGCACCACAACTACAGGAAATCGCCATCAGAATCCTAAGTCAACCTTGTATGAGCGCAATTGATCAGTATTGGGGCACATCCACACCAAAAAGCGCAACAGGTTGGAGCATGAGAGGTTGGAGAAGTTGGTCTACATATACTACAACCTTTGGATGCTCACAAAACAGTTGCGGGCAAAGGATTTGGATCCAATTTTATTGGATCAGAGTGATCTAGTCTTTAATTGGGTAGTGGAGGATGAAGCTCCTGCTGATTTGAGTTGGCTTGATGAAGAGACCAAGGGTCCCTCTGGTGTACCATTTTCTGAAATGGAAACATCAAACACCCCTGCATCACAGTTGATTTTTCAATCTAGTGATGTTGGCACTAACTCTAGTAGGGCCTATACTAGGCGTTCTACTACTCGTAGTCATGCCTGAGACTCGAATTTGGGCTTGGAGACACCATCTTTTTTTATTTTCAGCTAGTTATGTTTTAAGTTATGTATTTGAACTTTGAAGCAAAGAAGGAAAAAGTCACCGATTTTTCGAAAAAATCGTGACTTTTTCCTCATGCCGAAAAATCGCCTAGGAAAAAGCGCGATTTTTTACAAGAAGTAAACATCGCGATTTTTTGGTAAACATCACGCCACAATGGAAAAAATCGCCAAGGATGCTTTATCAAAGTTTCAAAAACTCAGTTTTTTTTTAAATTGATCAGTTGTGTAAGTGACATTGAAGTCAACAATACTAAATGGTAATGTTAAATTCTTAAAGTAAAAGTGACATTTTCTTTATCTTTCATTTTCCATCATTTTACTTAAATTTTTAACATTACCATTAATTGTTTCGGGATGTTTGAGAGTGGTTCCAACCTCATCGGACTTCATATGCAAAAAGTAGAATTTTGGATCCCATTCAAAATTCAACAGACTTAATGGTTTTCAGGATTTCAGAATTACAACGTTTCCACTGGATTCTATCTTGTATGAGGGTAAGGGATTGGAATTTAATCAAGCACATCAAGCTCTCTATGTACCTTGAAGTTGGTGGTGTTGATGCCTGATAGTTGAAGTTGATTGAACTCCTCCGTCATGACCTTAATAAAAAATGTACCCTTCAGTCAAGCAAAATCACTTATAAAGCATGTGAAGCTCTTTCTACCTTATTTTAACTCTTGGATTAAAATGTTTCATTAAAATCGTAGGGTGTTAACTAATATCCTTGGTGGATCAACTTTGAGATTCGAGGTAGAGGCAAGGGCTAGAGCCTAGACGAGGGGGGAAGATGGTGCTATTATCCCAACATAGACAATGATTTTGATGATTATGTATTTTCAATTTTGATTTAGATATGTATTGCATTTGGTGCCATTTTGATATATTCACCCTTAGATGGTATATACATGAGTAGACTTCGCATATTTTGTCTCTAAAAATGGTTTGGAAGCATAGATTAGAATCTTTAATATATATATTTTTTCATTAAAATTGTAAAATTTTGTGTATTTTCTAGTAGTCCGAGTCATTGAAACCAAACCACTCCAAGTTATTTGCATCCACCACATCTTTATATCAATGTTTTCTCCATATTTATGTGCCAATGTGTTTATCTGATGCTGTTGTTGCTTTATATGTTTTAAATTTTGAAAAAAATAAATATATTTTGTATCTTTAAACGTTTTCCATGGTTTGCCGAATTTTTCACCGATGTTGCCGAGAAGTTGTATTCGGGATCCTTGCCGATTTTTTGTCAATGTCAACATTTACTTCATTGATAGGTACACAGCCTAGATAATATTGGTATAGCCACCCCCCAAGCATGTCCTTTCTGTGCCAGAGTAATCCTTTGCATAAACACTTTGGCATTGCCCAAGGGCCAGAACCAGACTGTGTTAGGTGGGCAATTTTAGTAGTCCCAAAATAAGTGTATTTCAATGAACAAATTCTGACTTCTTCCCTTTTTGTTTTGACTAAGTCGGTTTCCTATGGTTTTTTTATTTAACTCAATTTCATTATCTCACAAACTGTTTTCCTTATGTCCACATCTTCCCCCTAATTTATGTTTTTCTCCCATTTTTGGCTGAAGTTTTCTAGGAATTTCGTGTCCCTAATTATAAATTAAATATTCCGTTTTATTGGACCAGTTTCTTGATTGCAACAGATTGTCAGAAGTTAGACCCACAACTCAAATTACATAACTGGAACTCAATGCTAATTAAGTTTTTAAGCAAATGGGAACAGAAGAAAGTGTCTCAATATTTGATGTCTTGTAAATCAAGCTTTTGAACTAGATACATTGCAAAAAACATGCATACCTCTATTTTTCCTTGTTTCTCAAATGCTTCAATAACAATCGATAGAGGTGTACCCTCAGGCAAGCCACCAACTGTCAAGACCCTGGAATATAACAGATATTATACTAACAAATAAGAATAGACTGTAACCAATGGCCACAAACTTAAGCAACTTGAACAGAGCAAATTTTGCAAATATGATATTTGGATATCAGCAACAATAATTCCACACAATGAAGAATCTACAACATGAGCACACACACACACATGCACAACGAGCACACCCACAAACATGCATGCACTGAGTAAATTTAACAATTATGATTTTTGGATATTAGAAACAAGAATTCCATAACACGAAATTTCTACAGCATACACACACACCTACTCCGCTGTACAGGGCCCCCAAGCTGAATCATATTTGCAGTACTAGGTCCAGCTTCCTGACTTTTGTTTGTAGCATATGACATGCTTGAAACCACAAAGTTCCCATAATCTTCAGCATTTGTTTTCTGACCATCAGATTGTTGTTGAGCATCACTAGTATTTTCACCACTGGCAGTGTTCTTTGTCTTCATTGGATTCCATTTCATCCTCTTGCCTTGTCCAATTTTATCTGCTTTGCTTACAACAACTGGCATTTTTTGTCCAACACCAACCATCAGCTCTACCCTAAACTGACCCACTTGAGAGTTTTTAACTTCATCATGTTCTACCTGGCGTCCTGGCCCCCTTCCCCTGCCTACTGCCTGCATGTCAATAGGGCTTGATGGCCAAGTAGCTGGCCTACCAAATCCATTCCTGGGAAATGAACCTCCTCTGCCTCCAATATTTGAACAGGAACCTCTGCCTAAACTTCTACCTGCTCCAGAAATAGGCCTCTGGCCCCAACCTATATTATCAAGGGCACCAATGTAATTTATTGGAGGGACCATATTGGGTCCATGGGGCTGTATCTGCATCATACTTCTCGGTCCAGGGCCAAAACAATCTACATCAGCAAAGAGGTGAGCAGGAGGGACATCGATATTGAAAGGAGGATGCCTTGGCCTAGGCATGCCCAGCTGTATCTGATGGTTAGACATCATTATCTGCTCTTGCAATAATGCATCCTGAAATTGGATCTGCAGGATCATAAGCAAAAAATATTTGTAAAGATACAAAAAAATATTGCAAAGTCTATCTTAACAGCGGAGATTAGAAATCTTATGTAAATGAAATAATAAATATCAAACTTACAGATGTAGGCATCCCCAGAGGACCACCAAATTGATGAAGAGGACCTCCCAAACCCCTAGGCATCAAAGGTCTTGTTGGACCCATCAGACAAGGAGCCAGATTTGCATGTGGAAGCCCAAACATATGCATGTCAGGACCTCGACAACCTGCAGACCATGAAGCATTTGTCTTTTCCCAAATTAAATTTGAATTATGTATCTGTTTGCCTACCAAAATAACCTACAATGAGAAATAAATACAAGTTCTTTATTAATGCAAATTATTCAACAGACAACTTACCAGGTTTGCCTATTGCAAAGCTTCCGGAGTAATCCAATTGTCTAGCAACAGAACACAAATATCTTGATAAGCTTGTGTTGGTCTCACAAACATTTAGAGTTCACTATTTAGAAACAAGTGTCAAATATATATATATATATATATAAATGCAAGCCATAATGACAAGAAATTATGTATGCAAATTCAGCAAACTGGCCTAACCATGTTCTCACTTCTCGTTAGTATTATAACTAGCATAACACAATATTTGAACAACATCTTATGATGCAATTTAAGAACAAGAGATAGAGACAACGTGCTGTCTATGATTTCAACAAGCTGAGAGAAATTTGAAGAGGCTGAGTCAGACAGCATAAGGTTACCTGCCTCTTGCACGATTTTGTCTCGCTGTTCTTATGGTCAACCATGTTTCTTTTGATTCCTTTCCTTTTACAACTGTTTTCCATTCAGAAGCATACTCGAAGTTCCTCTTTTTCCTTTCTTTTCCAATGCATTCTTCACTGGCTCTGGAAACCTCCATTTTTCCAAGTGCTTCAAAGTTAAAAGCCTCAGGCTGTGTTACCATTACCAAACCCATTTATAAGTTTTGAATCTCATTTAATAGTTATTCTTAAGCCCCAGCATGTTGAAGACTAATGTTTTCCCTTCAACCAAACCCAAAAGAAAACTTGAGTGTTGACCATCTCATGATTTAATAAGGAGAAAAACATATTTAGGTTATGACGTATAAAACATCAATGTATGGTTACCCAGATACTATGACTCTATGAGGCATTGCAAACCCTCCTGCACAGCATCTGACACCTGAAAACAAGCATTGCACTTGAACACTGTCTCATTTCACGAGTGATGAACTTGCTAGTAGAAAGACTAGAATCTAGTGTGTAGAACAATACCCTATAAAAGAAAATCAGGGCTTGGCTCCAAACATTCAAAAGAGGATGAGTGCAGAGGAAAAAACAAGGTAGGCAACATACCAGATGTGAAATATAATTACACAAAAGCTGGACTCTCAAATGAGTCTTGATAACAAGTTTAAGTTTTAGACTAACAGTAACAATATTGGGCAAAATGCTTGAACGTTTTTACTTTTTTCCATCTGCAATTGTCAACTAATAGAATGAACACTAGCACCCAAGTAGCAATTAAACAAAATGGAAACACCAAATGCTTCATACCATAATCTCTTGTATAAACATAGAAGTCCTTGAAACTTCTTGAAAAAAGTAAAAACTCCAATATGCTTGTCCTGACAACGACACCATCTGTCCAGTATTTCCTTCAATACAGCTTGAAAACACAATCCCACTTTTGTTTCCCATTTGATGAATCTTCTGATATATCAAAGCTCAAAGTTATGCCCACAACACCATCATTGGCATCTGTACTGAAACAAGAAGTTTACTTAAGAAGCTTCTAGCTTGAGTCCTGAAGGGGAGGCCAGGACATATGACACTTGCAAACAGAGATATTATGCTAAACATTTGCTCACACAGCACATAAACTCTTCTTTTCTTCAATGTCAGACTTTGCAGTAGAATGTCGGTCATTGAGAACTGAAAGTTCATAACACCCCAAGACAACAAGTCGCTGAACTCTCACCCAACCCAACAGGATGAGAAAAAGTCCCATGTTTTAAGTGTGAAGAAAGTAGAGTGGATAATGGTTGAAAGGCCTAGCCTGCCTAATTTGATATCACCCAACTCAACAGGAGATATAAATTGAATGAACCACTGCAATAACTTCCCACAGTTTCATATGCAAGAATTAGAAAAGGAATCAGGATTAACCCAACAGATTTCAAAGGGCTTTCCAGCTATGGATGTCTCCAATAATCATTTTCTCCTTCTATAAGGGGATTCCAACAAAGGCCCAATCATCTCACGGAAGAAAACTTTGCCTCATCAACAAGAAAAAACTCTAAAGCACTCTGGAGCCTTAAGTATGCTGAGAACACTTAAGGAACACTCTGGGATCAGATATTCAAATTGTATCTGAAATGAGTGAAAATGTAAAGTGCCAATACACACCATAATGACTTGAGATGAGTGTAAAGACTCAAAATTATAATAAATAGGAGATAGGACACTGAAATCTATGGAACATTGGGAACTACTTCCTTGCCATTTTTCTATCTATTATTGTAACACTGGCCCATATACTTTCTCTGGTCTCACTCTAGCTTTCCCCTTGAGCAAATAATACTTCTAAGGAAATACAAAAACCAGACATGACACTGAGAATCACATATAACAGCAAAATAGTTTGAGAAGCACTTCAAAGAAGCGGTAATCTAGACTTTGAGAAGGTGACCATAGGTTGTTACCAGGGAGCCACTGACTAGCAAGTAGAATGGAGAGTAAAGCATTCAGCAATGAACAAGGCTGTACTACAACCTTACAACATAGGCACCTTTCTGTTTACAAGCTACAATAAGTGATTCTCCTTCGAAAACAAGATGAGACAAAATTCACAAATGTGGAACTCAGACTGCAGGCAGACTTTGGAGGAAGGACCTTAGGATACAGAAATGTGTGGTTAGTTTAGACTGACAAGATTTTTCTATGGATAGACAACTGGCAATAAAGAAAGTAGAGTGTAGAAGGAATACTGGAGAATAGGAACATGGGATCACCATGGCAGTGTCGTCAAGCTCGCCATCCTCAAGATCTGCTCTCAAATGTTTTTTAGCCCCAACTTGACATCCTTTACTTTCCAAAGTATTAGTGTCAAAACTAGAACCAGTTTGCGAAACAGTGGAATCTTCCTTTAGATATTTTCCCTCTTCAATCTCCCCACATTCTGCAACATCGTGTGTATGATAATCATCTAGATGCTTTGGTTGGGCATCCCCCACTTCAAATTCTGGTCCTTCAATGGTGTAACCAACAGCTGAGTTCGTGTGATCTCCAGGAAATGTAAGAGAGGCAATCTTTCTTTTGGACTGCTCATTGTGCTCATTCTGCTCTAGTAAAATATCTTCTGATTTTCTTGATGATGATGGACCACCCACCTCCTCTTCGTAACCAAATTCATCATCATATCCAATGCTGTAATCAGATCCCTCAAAATCTACTAGTTCCTCCTCCCTAAACTCAAGTTCCCCTTCATCCTGATCTTCCATTCTGCTTGCTAAATCAGACATTATATAGATTGGCCGTTAAAGCAGGAGCTTAACTATTCTGAAACTGACTATTTAAACAGAACGTTGAATTTGTAGAGTGTATTTGACTTGCTGAAACAAAACATTCAAATGTCTGTTATCAAACATTAAAAATTCCTGTGTAAAGAAAAGTGTCAAAAAAATGGACATGAATATAAGAGAAAAGTCCATGACAAAAGAATTACCTTAAACAAAATTGTTGTTGGACTGAATAAGATTACTTAAATTTGAAGAATAATACGTAACAGTGAGCACTGAAATTTGATCTTTTCAGTTGCACATTTTCTCCAGCAAATACCTATTTATAATGCAACAAGAACTGATAACATATTCCAATGTTAAAACTCCTTTGGATTCAAGCTTCTCACTTAATGCCAATTCTGAAAAAATGTGTCCAGTGTGACAGATCAGCTGGTAATTAACGACATTTGATATGAAAAGCATTACCTGAGATACAACAGTTTTGGCTCTGCCATCATCATCCTGATGCAATGGAAAAAATGCAAAGGAAATCATCTTAATCATACGAGCTTCATCACTAGGTTGTATAGCCTGTAGTCAGCAGGGTTGTATAAACAGTGAAAACATCACAGTGAGTTATGAATTCAAGCTTTTTGTTTGTTATGAATATTTAAACCATAAAGAAAATTTGGCTATAAATAAATGCATGGATCATGAAATGTTACCACAGAAAGACGAAAAGAAACTGTCATCATTACGAGAATCAAATGCAGTCATCAAGACCAGGTAAAGGCCAACATATGGTGCATAGAGACCTCCACAATAGACCTACCTACCAGCATTAAAAATAGAATACAATAAAAAACATGGGCCCACAGGTCTTGAGACAAACGTTGCATGAGAACCCTCCACTGCATATAATACCAACATAAGAGCATCATTTGAAATTTCTGCGTTTTGCAAATCTTGACCTGGGATCTCTTCTTGGAGAGACAATGTGCACAAATGGATGGCAGGTATTTTTAAACTATGCTAATTTCTTTATGACTTACCAGCTCAATTCCCTACCTTTGTCCATTCCCCCTACCCCTTGCCACTATTTTCCTCGGAGACATTGATAGAGGTATCTGAGTTTTGAGGTCAAGTAGAACAGCTGATAGCAAGGACTTCCAGGCTAAATTCCTTAAGTATGGTTTGGTTCATCTCATATCGCACATTGCAGATCTCTTCAACCAGGTATTATTCATAGCCCCCCACCTCCAGTCATGATCACAGTGCATCATCCACCAGATCTTTAAATCGGGCAATAGATAGATCCAAACAAGTTATAACTACAGGACCATCATGATCAGGCACACATTTGCGAAACTCTATGCCATTGTTCTGAATATGTGGATATCAATATTTCAAAAGGATAAAACTCAGGGTTCTAGGGCAAGCAGGATTCCAGAACAACTACCATACAGTGGATCACATTTTCCCACTCAGTGCTATTATTGAGGAGGCTAAGTGGTGATCTTCCAAAGTCTTATATTATTTTGTGGATTTTCAGAAGACTTCTGACTCGGTGCTGAGGGCTGTGTCACAGGGTTCACCAAACCTAAACCTCCAAGCTTGAAGTTCGGTACTTTTAAAATTTGAAAAATTCGTTGAGGTTCAGCAAACCTGATGCCCGAACCTCATACAGAACCAGAAAACAAACCAGTTCGGCCATCAGGTTTGCCGAACCTCATAAAATCGAACCTAAACAACCGGTTTGAGCACAATTTTGAAATTTTATTTTCGGCGGGGTTTTCATCTTTTCGGATAGGGTTTTGACCAAATGAACTTCTCCTCCATTTGACAACAGCAAACACACTCCCAAGCACCCTGCGACACACTGAGCCCAAGCCGTCACGCCATGAGGTATAACTGTGAGTCCATGACAGTTCACTGATTATAGGTGGAGCTACGGTGCTGCTAACAGCTGCCACTGCGTCACCGTTATTCAGAGATTGGAGGTGGAGCCACAATTGGAGCGTCGGCCCTCAGCCTGAGCCGCCAAGCTATTACTGGAGGCGGAGCCACAATTGGAGACTCTGGTGGTCTGTGACTGAGACTCTGTGGTGAGTCATGACTGGTGATCTGCAACTCTGCAATGTGAGTGAGAATCCTTGTCTGGAGCTGGAGTTAGGACAGTCGACTGACTCAACTCTACAGTCTACAGCCATTGCCACAGGCCCACACTGCACCAGACTCCAGGGCACAGGTATTTGTTTTAATTTTAATTTTTTTAATTTTGTATTCTTTTACAGTCAATTAAAAATTTGCCAAAGAATCAATCCAGTGGGTTTGATTGATGATAATCATTTAACAGTTAAATATTCAGATTGATAATAATCAAAATAATAACCAATTAAAGATTTTGCAGACAGTATTTTTTTTTTGCACACAGTATGTTAAAAATTAGAGATTTTGACAGTATTCTAAACTGACAAATCTGAAAATTTGAGTTTTAGTTATTACTGTAGAATTAAATTATTAACTGTGACTATGACTGTACAATTCTGAACATGATTTATGAAAATAAACAATGCAGAAACCTTTGCCATGGCACCTCGAAAATCAACAGCAAAAGGATGGAAATATGTCGATAAACTGGATGGATCGGCTGGGAGACATCTGAATGCAAATTATGTAATGCAGAGTTTGTTTAGTCTTTAACAAGAGCGATGGATCATTTACAGTCAATTAGGAACGGTCGAGGAGGTGATGTTGAGGGATGTCCACAGGTGTCTGCAGAACTCAAGGAGACACTCCAGAAAGATTATGACATAATTAAAAAGACCAAGCAGGTGAATAAGAACAAATGACAGCACATTCAAGCAGAAATTGCAATGAATTACTGCCCCTTCTCATTCTCTTCAAGCATTGTTGGAGCTGGAAGCTTATCTCAGGTTCTGCCAATAAAATCAAGAGAGACAAAAACATTAAACTCTCTTTGGAAGCCTGTATTGAAACAAGAAGTTAATGCTTTGGCTGACATGTTTTTTGAATCTGGTATCCCATTTAATTTGGCCAGAAGTCCTTACTTTATCAATGCATGTGGTAAGATTACAGAATTTGGAAAAGGGTATGTACCTCCTAGTTCTGAGACATCAAGGACCACTCAAGAGGTCAAAAAAAAGGGTGACAAATAGATGGTAAAGATCAAAGAGTCTTGGAAAGAAACAAGGTGTACAATTTTATCAGATGGTTGGTCAGATATGAAAAATAGGCCACTAATTAATGTGCTGGTTCACAGCCATAAAGGGATATTATTTTCGAAGGTGATTGATGCTTCAGGACACAAGAAGACTTCAGAATATATCCTCAAGATTTTACATGAAGCCATTCTTGAAGTTGGGAAGAAAATGTGGTTCAAGTCGTCACAGACAGTGCCTCAAATTGTGTGGGAATAGGGAAGATGATAATGGATAAGTGCATAAATATTTATTGGACCCCTTGTGCTGCTCATTGCCTTGACTTGCTGTTGCATGATTTAGCAGAGTTTTCATGGATTATTGATGCAGTTCGGAAGGAGAAACAAATTTCCCACTTCATATGTAACCATCACCTCACATTGAGCTTGTATAGGAGGAAAGCATCTAAAGACTTGTTAAGGCCCTGTGATACCAAATTTGCCACATATTATATTACTCTCAAAAGAGAGATTGAAGAAAAAAATTGTGTAAGGGGTGCTATTTGCAGCAATGAGTGGGAAAACTCTCACCTTTCAAAAGAACCTAAAGTAAAGGAGTTGGAACAAATCATCTTAGGCAATTCTTTTTGGGAAATTGCTGTGAAGGTTTTAAAATTATGTGAACCAATTGTTGACATGCTTTGGATGGTTGATAACTTGATAGTGACACTCCTATCAGTTTTGTTTATGAAGGCATGGATCGTTGTAAGGAATCAATTGCAAAATCCTTTAACAACATGGAAATATGGGAGGTAACAGATAAAAGGTGGAAGACGTTGCATAGTCCTTTGCATGCAGCAGCTTGTTATTTGGACCTCTGTTACTTGGGAGCGGAAGCGAAAGCGAGAAACGGGAGCGGGAGCAAAAAGCGAAATTTTCAAAAGCTTCCGGTTTGGAAGCGTTTTTTATATAATATATATTTTGATGCATATATGTCAACAAATGCATGTCGAATGTTGAATTAGTTATGAAAAGCATAGAAACATGAAACAAACCATAATACCATATAACATCATTCATCAATCATCAATCGTCTAGTACTGAATTTGTCAACCATAGTTCCAGTATCCATAACATCAACCTTGAAGCTTCAAATTTTCAATATATAAATAGGCTATAAACTAGGGATTCTTCAAAAACTAGTTTTGAGGCCACAAATAAATAGGCTATAAACTAGGGATTCTTCAAAAACAAGTTTTGAGGCCACCAACATCAATCTGAACAATCAACACCACCAACATCAAGATACATAAAGGGGTTGATGTATTTGATTAAATGCCAATCCCATACCCTCATACATGATAGAACCCAGTGGAAACATTGCAATCCTGAAATCTTAAAAACAGTTAAGCCTGTTGAATTTTGAATTGGATAAAAAATTATACTTTTTGCATTTGAAGTCCGATGAAGTTGGAACCACTCTCAAACATCCTAAAACAATTAATGGTAATGTTAAAAATTTAAGTAAAAGGATAGAAAATGAAAGATAAGGAGAATGTCAACTTTTACTTTAAGAATTTAATATTACCATTTAATGCTACTAATGATTACTAAGGTTAGGTTTTTTGCTATTAGAGTAGGCTTTTCCTCCTTAATATAGCACTAGTATGGACCTAGGGTTATTGTTCCCCCCACCCATCAATTAACTTTTTGGTTTTTTTAAGAAAATTTGAAAAAAAAGGAGGAAGTGTTTTTTTTGCAAGGGAGCAAACTTCCTGAAAATGCTCCCAAATGGAAGCGTTTAGGAAGCGCGCTTCCCCAGAGCTTCCTGGACACTTCCTTCATAAGTGAGCTTTGGGAGCGGCGGCAAAGGGGGGGGGGACGCTTCCACGCAACATAGATTTGGACCCTAGGTTGTTTGGGATACAAAGAAATAATAATGTTGAAGTAATGAATGGCTTTTATGATGCTATTGAAACGTTGGGCATTCGGCTCCTAATCCAGAAGAATCTAGTATGCTTAGAGAGCAACTTTGGGCATACAAGTTCGAAGAGGCGATATTTGGAAGGACTTCTTCCATACAGGATAAGATCAAAATTCCTCTAGGAAGATGGTGGTAATTTTATGGACTAGAGTCACCTGAATTGCAATGTTTTGCAAGTCATGTTTTGAGCCAAGGATCATTGTGAAAGGAACTGGAGTAGCTTTAATCATATCCAAACCAAAAAAAGAAACAAACTATTATCTACAAGATTGGAAGAGTTGGTTTATGTGCACAACAATTTGCAATTGGCCTTATGCAGCTTGGGCAAAGATTCATCTCGCTCCTATCGCACATGGTTTGAGACTATTCCAAGTGTAGAAGAAGATGACCTTGGCATTGATGGTGACAGTGGTGATGAATTTGTTATCACAAATCTTGTAGTTGCCCCTTTTGATAATCCTATTCAGGATGGTAGAGGGAAGGCAACCAAAGTTGTGACCTATGGAAGCTAAGACCTCTAAAAGAGTATCAGATGTCACACTGGCCAAAGCTACCCACACTTTAGACTAGGTTATTGACCAAGCCTAGGGGCATCCCTAAACCAAGATAACCCTATAAAAGATGAATGAAGGTGGATAATGAAAGGTATCTTGATTAGATCTCTTAGTATCACAGTTAATTAGACATTTAAACGATTAATAAAGAAAAAATGAATGCCTATGTGAAAAGCCCCAATTTACCCGAGGGTTTTATGCATGAAAATCAGATCTTGGGGTAAAAGGTGGATTTAGATGAAATTTGGCATTCAAATGAATTGCTAGGTTTTAGATATGACGATTGAAAATGACTCTAGCAATACCCAATTCGTGGTTTAGGCAAAATGATCAAAATCCCCAAGGAGGGTGATTTTCCCCAAGAGAGGCCAATGCGTTAAGTGGGCAAATGGAGTCGGATCTAAACGAAACTTGGTCTCTAGGGTTTTAAGATTATTTCCAACTTGGGGTTTTACTTTTAAGTGTAGTTGCAACGTAGAATTAGGTGATCCTAAAACTAAGAGTTTTAACTTTTGGGTTTTAATGAAAGAGAAAATGCAGCCCCAATTAGATAGAAAAATAATGAGAGAACTTACCCGAGAAAACTTCCTTGATGCTTTGAGGAAGTTTTCCTAAGTGATGAAGACTATCCCCACATAGATCAAGTGGAAAAATGGTGAGATCTAGCTCCAAACAAACACCCAAGGATCCACAAGTGCACCCTCTCTCCTTCCAAGCCAAAGAACGAATCAATTAAATCGGCCAAGATAAAGTGCAATTGTTGACAAGAAACAAAAGATGAAAGAGGTCATATGACAAAGATACTCCCTGTAACCACAAGACCCGAACAAGAGAACAAGGTGGATCTCCTCCACAAGTGCACCCCGCTCCAAATCAATCTCTCTATCAAACAATAAAAATGGATCCAAAAAAATATGCCAAATATTCACCAAAACCTTCCAATGCAAGCAAGAGATAGCATCAATCAATCACCAAGGACATTCTTCAATCATCCACACAAGACAAGAGATCCCAAAATATTTTCACTATTATTCGAGAGCCAATTGTGTCAAATTTCCCCATGGGATACAATGAGGGGATCACAACTCTTAAATAGATCGAGAGTGTGTCCAAATTCTAACCAATATCCATCCAACGATTGAGATTAAAACATCATCAACGGTGGAGATTACATTTTTATCTTTACATGGATCAATACAAAAGGGGGGGTCGCATTTTCCCAAAGACGCCTTATTGAGTCGAAATACATCATAACATAATATATAACCATGTGGTACATCAGAAAGGGGTCACCTAGGGGCATAAATCACCCTAGGAGCCACCTTAACAACCTGACAAGTGAATACATCATGTGCCAAGGTGAAGGGCACCCCATGGGGGAAGTCCTCCCTAAATAAGCCAATAAAATAATATGGGCCCCCATGCTGAATGAAATTGGTGCATAATGATCTAGAGAGCCATATTATATCATCTCGAAGCAATCCAAAGCCATTTCCTTGACCATCCTAGCCAAATCGATTTCCTGAAGCAATTCCATAGTCCATTTTTATAAAATTCTCACAACTCTTGGTCAGCTGCAAACTGGGACAAACTGACTGCATAAATGAAACAGGAGACATGGTATAATGGTATTGGTGACTACTCATACCCACTAAACCTCTATAGAGCCTAGGGAGCGCCACCTTCAGAAGCATCTCAACATAAAAAAATGGGACCAAAACAATAATAAAGTGATAGTAATCACTAATCATGAAAACCGTGGCCAAATCCTGAAAACTGAGACTGTAGTATGTCTGGAGCAAATATAGCCAATGTTGTTTTCTGTAGTCATTGCATTGGGAACCATGTTTGACTTGGTCAACTAAGTTGACCTAGTCAAAATACTCAAACTGACGGTGAGATAATAATCTGAGATGATCCTGCATGCATCCAAGGTAAGAGCTGCTCCAAGATGTATATTAATACCCAACTTAAAACATACTAATCATAATCATGGTGACAATAATAATAATAAGCAACCAAAATAAATTTGTCCTTGAATGACCTCAGAATCTTCTATGAAGTCCCTTGCATATGCCATATTTACAAAGTTTAACCCATTTGCTAATGTTGGGTGAGGGTGGAAAAACAAGGCTTAAGGTAAAGGGTGATGACTTCTTGTTGACCTGGACTGTGTGATCTCTCTGAGTGATAACAAATACACACAACCATAGTAGCATATGCATGACAAAGAACAATAGGGAATGGTGGTGTCTCACAAATGGACAAAGTACTTGGGCTTGTTTCCCTTAGACTCTAACAAGTATCCATTTAACAAGATTTATCAGTTTGCAAACATTTAACTTTAAGGCATTTGAGAATTTCAAAAGATACTAGCCAACCTCCAAAGGCAGGTGCCCTCAGGCCTAGATAACCTTCTAGGCCCCAAATAATGACTTGGCCTAGCCCCGCTGCCAGCGAGCATCCATAGTCCCGACAGGTTTGCCACCCTGTTTCCTTGTAGGGGCAAATGACCTTACATAAAACAATGGATGAGTGCTCATCCTTTGGCCACTAACTAGTTTTATAGTATTTATTCATTTAGGCATTAGTGCTTGAAAGCACTACTAATCGCAACTTGCCCTTTACATCATTTAGATTTAGTATTTATATGTACAATGCTTTAGTGTCTAAAGACCTAAGTTGCCAGGAAACTTGGGGACAAGGACGGGGACGGGGATGACACTTTTTGAAACAGGGGACTTGGGTAAGTTAGGGGTACTGTATATATATATATAATAAAAATTTAAATCAATTTGTTTTTCACTAGTGTTCAATTTCAATAAGTAACAAGTACAATTAACATGCACATTGCTTGAAAGTTCATAAATCATTGATATAAAGTGGGAATTACATATGAACCTTAAGTATAAACATGACAATAGTTGATGGAGCTTTTGGTTTTTCAAATTAGAAATATGCACATACATAGAAACGTCTACACAAACATCAACAAAGTAGGTTTTCTATCATTCATGAAGGGCAAAGAATACGGTCTGTGCAACAACATTGGAACAACTTGCACAAGGGATCAACAATAAATACAAATTATGCCAAGAAAAATCCAATGACAAGATCTAGAGTCATAAAAGAATAAGGCAATCTTCTAGAAGAAACACTCTAAGAATAGATACCAGCCCCTCCAAGCTAGATAGTGTCATGTCATTAACTTAAAAGCACAAACCTTTTAAGTCTAAGACAACCTAAGCTTGCCTTGCCTCTCCCTTGCCTCTCATAAATCATTGATGTAAAGTGGGAATTACATATGAACCTTAAGTATAAACATGACAATAGTTGATGGAGCTTTTGGTTTTTCAAATTAGAAATATGAACATACATAGAAACATCTACACAAACATCAACAAAGTAGGTTTTCTATTATTCATGAAGGGCAAAGAATACGGTCTGTGCAACAACATTGGAACAACTTGCACAAGAGATCAACAATAAACACAAATTATGCCAAGAAAAATCCAATGACAAGATCCAGAGTCATAAAAGAATAAGGCAATCTTCTAGAAGAAACAGTCTAAGAATAGATACCAGCCCCTCCAAGCTAGATAGTGTCATGTCATTAACTTAAAAGCACAAACCTTTTAAGTCTAAGACAACCTAAGCTTGCCTTGCCTCTCCTTTGCCTACCCGGTCCCTTTTCGTAAAGGTAATTTTTTTTATAAAAAAAAATTTTTTGTAATTTTCACATAATGGAGTTTCCCTGAAGTCCCCAAAATCAGGGGACGGAGTCCCCAAAATGAGCAAAGTTTCATGTTTTTGGGCCAAAGTTCCCGATACTTGGGATTCAGCGGGGACGTCAGGGGACGTCTATGAAGTACCTAACCCGGTTTCCGGGACTTGGGAACGATACCTGAGACAGGGACACGAACCCAGCCCCTGGGGACGGGTACCCCTGCAACACAGCTAAAGACACTTTTATTAGGGTACTTGGTTCAAAAACTAAAGGAAAACCATCCAGTGACACTAGCTACACATCCCTTTCATATTGAATCTACAAACAGAAGGCAAGCAACCAGGCCACATACTTCAAAGCCAGAGACACAAAGCAAATATGGGGTCCATCATGCATAGGGGTCAAAGTGGGGAAAGTATCTTCAATCTCACAGGTCTGAGTCATAAGTCAAGGGGTAAGATAATACAAATGAGACTGGATGTATAGAGAAAGGTGATAAGGTGGAACCAGCATAGCAAGATAGGCTAAGTTTGTGCAAAGCATGGCATAAACAATGGCCTTACATATTAGATTCTCCAACCATTCACAACACAAGTTAGGCATCAAGAAAACAAATTCAATAAGCATAGGTCACCATGACCAAAATAACATACTAAGTCAAAGGTGTTGATATACATCAGAGAGTAAACTAAAACCAAGAAGCTATATACCTAATCTCACCATACGCATGTCTCTACCTGAAGTGCCAATCTGTCAAATGTGTACCATCTATGTTGCTCTGCTCGAATGGACTATGTCATCACCAAGGTCATCTCAATAGACTAGGAAATCTCAGTCATGGCATGGGAGTGCTCTACACCTACTACTGAAGAAGGCTCTGAATGGCTCATGTTAAAAATCGATCCATGTTGTATCCCCATATAATGGAACTGGATCTGAAAACTGACAAAATATCCATGTGTTGCATCATGGTAGCCTAGCTACAATGTATGTGATAACAGAACCTAGTGATGATGGTGTTCCACATATTGATGAATATGAGGATCACAATTCCAGTGCCTTTACTACCCCATGTGCTCTTTGATGATTTAGAGCTTTAGGATGTTACTAGTAGGCCACAAGAATAGAAATTTTGCTCATATTTTAAATTTTGTGAAACAATTTCAGGGATCATACCTATACATCATGGATTTCCTTTTAGATTTTGAAATTTGAAGACTGTTTATACTTCATTTTGCAATTTGCAGTTTCATAATGCAATTTATGTTTAGATTTTGATCATGTGGATAAACATGATCAAGTGTTTATGGGATAAAATGTTTAGATTTTGATCATGTTCTAAATTTTCTGAATTTACAAGTAATTGACGTAATGGACATCTTTTTAAGTTTTGAAGCTTGAAGAATATGTTTTACTTCTTTTTGCAATTTGCAATTCCATTGTATTTTTAAATTTTAATAAGAGCATTGATGATTGGACCTTATCATGATTAAGTTACTCAAGAGTCATATATGTATTGATCATTATTCTTACTTATATATGTTCATTGATGTTTATTTTTAAATGTTTTATATTATAATTCATTATATATATATAGACAAACCTAATGTTGAACCGCATCCGAACTTCATCGGAAATTCGAACCCGAATCGAACTTAAAGGTCGTCGAACCCAAACTCAAACCCAAACCTTGTGACATAGGCTGAGGGCATCCTTGTTCGAGAGAATACAGGACTTTGTCTCCCCGTCCCTCATTGTGGCACTCTTAAGGATGTACAAGATAGATGTAGAATAGTGCTACACACAAGAAGGTTTTCTTAGTTCAACATGAGCACCATTGGAGTCAAACAAGGCTGTCCCTATCTCCCACATTGTTTAGGATTTACATTGATGAGTTGGCGAACTTTCTTAGGGAGAACACCCATGCAAATGATGGCTTCATCTTGGACCATGTCTTGATTGCCATATTCTTGGTTGTGGATGACATGGTCCTTTGTCTCCCTCCCATGAGGGTCTTCAAAGATAGTTGGACGCTCTCTTCAATTTTTATGATCTTAACCAAAGGGAGGTCAACCTTCGCAAAACTAAAGTTACGATTTTCAACTCCTCCAACAAATCTCTAAAGAATTCCACTTCCTTTTTCCATAGGACAAATGGAGTTAACCACAGCCAAGACATATTATGGGTTCCAATTCACACACCCTTGATTCAACATGAAGCCTTATTTCCAACCCCGACTCTACAAAAGGTATGTTTCCTTGGCCTTACTCAACCACCAAAATTTTCATTTGCATTTTCAAGACATTCTTACAAAGCTGTACCTTTTTTACACTATCATCAAACTCACAATGGTTTATGGGGTTGAGGTTTGGGGTCCACATCTGTCCTTTGTACACTGGGCACATGTTGAGAGGGTCCAACCTATCATGCTCAAGCATATGATCCCTTGTAATTAGACAATCCCACAAGCCAACGTACAAGTTGAGATTAGGGATCATCCTTTATGCCGAGAAAACTTTTTCAAACACATTTTCTTCCTACACAAATTGTACTATGGGGGTGTTACCCCTCATATAGCATCAGGATTTTGATTCAATTAAAGACCCTACCCAAGGAGGTTGCATTTGGAGGACATTCGCTTTGTAGCCAAATTGTTGCTCTTTAATACATATTTGTTTGTAGATGGTCACCTTCGAGGCATGTTCATTTGATATGTGAGACTTATAAATTGCATTTTGAAGGGGGTCATATGATGGATGAGGGTATTGCACACATATTTTATACATTGATTGACCCCTATAGAATCCTTGGAAAGGGGTAACCATCGACTACAGGTTTCCCTAAGTTTTATTTGTTATTTTATTTCTCCTTGATGTAATGCATGGGTTGCTTTGCATGTTGGCAAAAAATCTTAAGGTTAATGGCATATTATTTGCAATATTGTTTCATTTGATAGCTTACAAGGGAAGTGCACTCTTATTAGGACACATTTTCCTAGGGCACAAGTCTTGTGATCTTGGATTTTTGGATGGAGAGAGGAAAGGCATCTCTTGAAGGGCGTAGCACTTGGCACACTGGACAAGGTCACTACCCTTGTGACAACCATGCCCGCTAACCAATTTGTCGAGTGTGAGGCACTTAATGAGAGTTGTCCACTTGTGCACATGGTTCAAGAGTGCACTCTTACTTTTTCCCATGGTTTTGGAGATGATTTGAAGGTGTTTTACACAATGTTGCACCTTATGATCCTTGGTTTTGATTATTTTATTGGAAAGCATCACCTTTGATGCACATTCTCCTAGGTCGTCCCACTTAAGGTTCATGGTTCAAGGAGATTGATGGTATTACACTTGGTATTTGAGACTGTTACCAGTTGAAATGGCAGTCAAAGCCACCGGCAAGCGTATGTGGAGAAAGTGACCACCGCCACCTTAGTCATGTCTCCTAACTTCTTCGGAAGTCAAAACCTCCTAGGGGAGAGCCCTAATGACAACTCTACAAAAGACAGTTAGACACAATATATCTTGTGCATGTATGAAGTTAGTGGCCAGTGCCTAATGGAGTCAATTTAGGAATGGAGAGGATACACTCTATGCGTGGATATGAACAATGTAAGTATGTTCATTCAAGGACAAACCAATAACCAATTTGGGTCTTTAGTCATGCATATGTCAAGAGTGTGAAGTGCCCTTCAATGTTCCAATGTGCAACAATAAGTGGGATATGCAAATATTAGCCAAGTTACAAGTATTCATCATCATTGAACATTTGAAACAACCCAGCAGTACTAATATATCAGCAGTATAGCATAAACCTAATAATATATCAGTCACTAAGGCAGCAGTAGTTATCCACCATGTATCAGTCCCAAAACTTTGTATAAGCTGCAAAACATTTAGTATGCCTTTGAGAAAGGTTCGAAACACAGTCTGAAGTAATTATTAGCATTTATACCACCATGTCTCAGAGTTTACAAAGTCATCATGTCCCTCTTGATGCAAATAGGTAAAGTCTGAAATTAGTGCTTATTATGTAGACAACTAACACTTGTTTGTTTTGTGTAGGAAAAGAGAGGGTTGCCACTGAAAGTGCAGACCTAAAGGAGTAGACCGAGGTAGCAAAGGAAGGCTGCCACAACCCTCGCAGCAGGCCCAAGGAGCTTGAAGGAAGGCCGAGGGTAAAGGGGACCTTGAGAAGCTGGGACGTGGGGTAAGAAAGGACCCAAATAGGGCGGTCGAGGGTGTTTGGAAGCCACAAAGGGGAGGCAAGTTCCAAAGGTGGAGAACCGAGGGTGTAAAGGGCAGGCCTAAGGGACATTAAGTAGAGGTTAGAGGGTTGTTGCAGCCCTAGCAGCAGCAGACCCGAGGGTACAAGAAGGGTTTTGGGAGTAGTGTGAGGTTTACAAGAGGCCAAGAAGGGATGACCTAGGGTGGAAGAAGGTAGTTTAGGAGGTGGGCGAGGAAAAGAGGAGCAGCCCTAAGGCTGTTAGTAGCAGGTCGAGGGCAGAGAGAGGCAAATCGAGCCCCAAATGGGGTAGGCCAAGGCCTGGAATGGCCTTAGGGGATGAGGCCGAGGGTTAGGGAGGCCTTAGGAAGGGAGACCGAACCTTAGGGGAGGGAGAGCGAGGGTCCTAGAGGGTATTTTTAGGACTGTTTTGGAGGACCATTAGGGTTAAGGAATTTCCTAGGGTTTTGACAACCTTACCTAATCTAAAACTAGCCCTAAAACCTATACTGCACAAGTTTCCGAAAGGCGGGAACGTAGGGAACGTGGGTACGAGGATCCATAGTGAAAAAAATCGACATCGGCAAAAAATCGGCGAGAGTCCAGAAAACATCTTCTCGACAACATCAACAATAAAATCGGCAAAAATCAGCAAACCACAGCAAGCATTAAAAAATGCAAATTTTGTACTTCAATAGTGTCCAAATTTGCTTACCGATTTTTTCCCCTATTTGCCGATTTTTCCCGATTTTTCCTGATTTTTCTCGATTTTCTGAAAAATCGCAATTTTTTCATGCCAAAAAATCGGCAGCCAGAAAAAATCACGATTTTTCGAGACATCGCCGAAAAATCGACGATCTTTTCCACTATGCGAGTATCGGATACATCTAGAAGTTTCCCCAAAATTTTCAGGAAACGGTTGGTTGGGAACGTCAATAATATCTATTAAAAAAATATAAAAAAAAAATTAATTAAAAAAACATGAGAAGAGAAGAAACATAGAGAAAAAAAGAAACATTAACACAAATCAGATGACTTAACTTATTCCTTGTATTACGGTTGTAACTAGAACCTCTTAGCAGATGGAAATGGCAATAAAATCAAGATTACCATCCACGTCATTGATTATATAAGGTAGACTCTTTCTAAAGTGGGGACTTTTAGAAGTTATAGTCCCTATATTTGTGGCTATATGTATAGAGTCAGTTTTTAGTTTTGTGTCGACTATGATTGAAATGTATTAGAATATTATATGTTTACAAAACATTCTATGCCAAGGTATTTGCAAAGATATATAATTATTCAAATTTAAATTATTATAAAATAAAAATCAAGATATTTTTAATTTAATTGTAAAATATGAATTTAGTTTTAAAGTAAGATTTAAAACCATTTCCAATGAGTTAAAAGTTTACTTTTAATTTATTGGTTAGCAATAACTGCAATTCAGCGTAGGGGTGAGCGAATACTCTAGCACGAGCATTAAATAGAGATCAGTGCACCAACTCGACAAGGTAGCATGAAAAAGACTTTTATTGCAACTTAGTTTTCTAGATAATTTTTTTTTAGTCAACCATATATATGTATGGTTGCAAGGAAATAGGAATGTTGTTAACAACCAACATGGCGACCATGAATGCGTGGAAGTTCCCAATGAAGGAAACACGCAAAAAGAAGTCCCCAAGTTCCCAATTTTAGAGGGTAAAAGTTCCCAATAAGTTCCCAACCATCCGGAACGGTTCCCATTGGATTGGAAAAGTTCCCTACAAGTTCCAAAGTTCCCTAAAAAGTCGGAACTTCGGGAACGAGTTTCCTAAAAGTCGAGAGCGGTTCCCATGCTACATAGCCTAAAACTAACCTTAAAACTAACCTAGAACTAACCCTAGACTAGGTATTGAAGAAGGGTGAAGGTTTTGGGAAAGGACGAATGCAAAACTTTACCCTAACCCTAGGGTGTCTACAAAGAATGGCTTGCCTAATGAGAAGGAAAACATAGGTTAAATGATAAACCTGAAGACCTAGACTTTAGCCCTAGAAGACTCCTAGAAAGGATGTACTTCTACACTAAGGTGACTAAAAGTTGACAAAAACCTAGCCAAGTCAAAATGCAACCTAATGTCTATCATTCCATCTACAAACATACATCACTCATCAGCTTTTAACAAAGAGAAATCAAGGCAAGACATAGATACCTCCTTGTGCACGTGTTTCACCAGCAAATCATAGCCTCACCTTTGGAGAAAGAGCAAAAACCAAGATACTTCAAGAATTCGCCATAAAACCCAAAAAAGTGCCTTCCTCAAGAGGGGCGCATCACTCCAAAGAGCCCTAGGTAGGGTAAAATAAGTGCATAATGTTTTATCCCATGAGTCTTCTATTAAAATGAAGTGAGGAGATCTATTTATATGATCTCACACTCACTTTTACAAAAAATATCGAGGTCGACATGCCTTTAAAAATGTCAAATTGAAATTATAAAATGTCAACTTAAAATTATAACAAAATAATAATAAAACACAGCGTAATGTAGGCTCAAGGTAGGCTACCTAGGGCATTTTCCCCCCAAGTGCCAAAAACTACTCACATGAGCGAATCGCTCCGAAGGAAAGGCCAGAGTGAGGGGAGGGAATTATACCCCATCTAACCCCGAGAATGTTGTAAAATCCCTCAACACCCTCCTCAAAGCTGCAAGAAGGCCTGGCGTGCAAGATAGCTTCCTCTAAAGAAAGAGACCAGGGAGAGGAGGTGCCAATGTGCAGAAGGACCAGGAGGGTATACTAAGTGGCTGTGAAGGGAGACAAATGTCTCACAGCTGAAGCAAAGGCTACCAGAGCAAGCAAACAAGGTATGAGGTCATGTGACCCAATTATTAAATTGAGCACATAGATCTATGGACAAACACACAACTCACAAAATAGATCACACAATTTACTCAGCAATTGAAGAATGAAAGAGTGCAAAAATGGCTTGCAGCTATGAATGCTTTCATTAATCAAAAAGTAATCAGATAATAATTACAATGAAGTACAATGGCTTTAATAGCCACATGAAATTTGAATCCACATGAAGAAATTCGAATTGATAGACTCTACTTGACTGTAGGTAACTAAGACCTTGTCTAAATCACTATCAGAGGACTCAATAGTTAACTGACCTTGGTTGGTTTCGGCACTCCTAGTGGCTCCTAAATTGTAGGGATTGGTCTAGGAGGCTCCTAAACTGATGCAATTAAGTGCAATCAGTGGCAGTAAGCCTCAATTAGTGTTGGCCACACTTTAGTAACTGAAACATGTGCCCCAATTAGGCCAAGTGGACCCAATGGTGCTAATGACTAAAAATAGATTGGATGGACTCCCGATTTAGACATGACTCCTGATTTAGACATATGACCAAATTGGACAAGGGAGGATTAATAATCCTAACACCCCCCCTGAATGCTAACTTGGACAATCTGTGGGCCCCGGTAACTAAGACCATAGGTCACCCATTACATCAAGTAAAATAAAGTCACTTCTTAATACAAGGAGTAGGGGCAAAAACCACATGGGAAAAAAGCCCCCCCTCTATCTAAGCAGGTAGAATCAGGTCTCAAGTTTGAAAAACTTGAAAATATGTTGTTGCAATCTTCATCTCTGTGAGGTAGCGAAGCAGCATGCATGGTGTGTTATGCACAGGTATTATGGGGCCTAGCATGTAGAATTCTCCTTCTTCTCCAAAAATGATGATGGAAGGAAGGAGGAATGTAACCTTTGTCTCTTGCTGAATGAAGAGGTGTATGATCATATCCATTCTTCTGAATGTAGTGAGACTGAGCCCTTGCCATATAGCATCTTACAGGGCCTCTATTGCATCTCTCTGAAGGAGGTAAGATTGCATGGCATAGCGCAAGGGTCTTTCCTTTCTGAGTGTCAGGTGAGTTTCCAGTCATCTTCCTAGCTTCCAATTTGGAAGTAGGGACTAAATCTAGATCTAAGTCACCCTGAATCTCAATCTCATAACCTGATAAAGATGGATCTGCAATACTAATAGAAGCTATAAAAGAAGTAGATGCAATGATTTTACTTTCCCTTGCAAGTGGCTGCTGAGAGTGCACTGGTACTGAAGGAGCCATGAAATGCGAGAACTCATATGCTTTTGAAGCATGATTTGCAATACCCTTTGCTATGATGCTCCCAGTAGAGATATCTGTGATCTCCACTGAGTCAGGACCAAAGATTACTCGCTTTGGAGATCCAGTATGGGTCATCTGATAGACAGATAACAGGTTTGAAGCTAGGGAGGGAACAAATAGCACATCTTTGAACCTTCCATGTTCAAGCTTGATAGATCCCTTCCCTTTTGTTTGGACTTTAGTGTTATTTCCCATCTGAATACTAGGACCATCAAAGGACTGAAAAGAAGAGAATGATTCTCTAGATGCAGCCATATGGTTGGAAGCTCCAGAATCAATGAGGAAGACATGTGCTGATGTGCAGCAAGCCTTCAGTGCATGGCCTTTCCTTTGGTATTCTTCATCTTCTTCTTCTTCAGAGTCATCCTTCCTTGCGCTAGCAGGTACAAAAATGTTATGTTTCTTCAAAAGAAGAGCCATTTCATCAAGTTGTCTTCTCATACAGGAGCTTTCTGAATGAAAGCCCCTTCCACAGTAAGAGCAGAGGACCTTGCCTTTGCTATTCTTCTTTCTTCTCTTCGAACCTGAAGGCTCTTTTGACTGCTCTTTCTTCACAGGAGACTCATCTCTTTGCTTCCCTTTGTCATTCGCTACCTTATCTCCTCTTGCAACCAAAGCTAGATCTTTGGAAGATCGAATGATCCCCATTTGGATCAATTTATCATTCTCAGAAATAAGAGATTGGATGAAGGCATTAAGAGTGGACATCTTCCAATTTGGAGCAGTGAGCCTTACTGTTTGGAAGGTGGATACAAAGACTGAGTAGCCTGCATTGAGCTTTGTGAGAATGGAAAGGATGAGTTGATCTTCATCCTTCTCCACTTTGCATTGCTTCAACTGATATATCAGGTTCTTGAACTTTGTGAAGAATTCATTCAGTGATTCGAAGTTGGATGGATTAAGAGTGATCAGATCATTTTCTAGCTGATGGATCCTCATCTCATCCTGCTTGTCAAATAAGGAAGCAAGCTTGTCCCAAACCTCCTTGGGAGTCTTCAATCCTTGGATGTGGAATCGAAGATCTCTAGAGACTGAGGAGAGCAAGTGTCCATGGCTTCATCAAGCCTGTTCTAGTACTTTTCTTTGTCATTATCTAAAGATGGCACTGCCTCTGTTTCTTCTATGAGTCTGAAGAGTTGCTTGGTGCGGAGCATTACCACCATGTCTTCCTTCCAGTGGTGATAGTTGAAGGGAGTGAGAGGCTCTATTGGATGAGCCATTTTGAATGCAGTAAGAAGGACTGAGTTGCTGTAGCAAATGTAGTGAGAAGAAAGAGCTGCTTGTAGCGAATGCTGTAAGAAAAGCTGATAACCTGTCACACAATCAAACATACAAAGTAAGGTCGACAGTCTGCACTTTTGGAATTTCCTTCACACCCAGCATAGTTGATCAAGCAAGCTTGATCAACAATTTCCTAACTTGGGATATTAAGTGGTAAATTCTCTACTTCTAGTGCAGTACTGGAAGGAGCAATTTGCTCAAAAAAAATGATCCAGCTGGAGATCTGAGGAGGAGAGGTGTCTTGTCCGCCGAGGCTCTGATACCATATTAAATTGAGCACATAGATCTGTGGACAAACACACAACTCACAAAATAGATCACACAATTTACTCAGCAATTGAAGAATGAAACAGTGCAAAATTGGCTTGCAGCTGTGAATGCTTTCATTAATCAAAAAGTAATCAGATAATAATTACAATGAAGTACAATGGCTTTAATAGCCACATGAGGAAATTCGAATTGATAGACTCTACTTGACTGTAGGTAACTAAGACCTTGTCTAAATCACTATCGAAGGACTCAATAGTTAACTGACCTTGGTTGGTTTCGGCACTCCCAGTGGCTCCTAAATTGTAGGGATTCGTCTAGGAGGCTCCTAAACTGATGCAATTAAGTGCAATCAATGGCAGTAAGCCTCAATTAGAGTTCCCCACACTTTAGTAACTAAAACATGTGCCCCAATTAGGCCAAGTGGACCCAATGGTGCTAATGACTAAAAATAGACTGGATGGACTCCCGATTTAGACATGACTCCTGATTTAGACATATGACCAAATTGGACAAGGGAGGATTAATAATCCTAACACCAATGATCAACCCCTAGGAGACCTAGACACCAACCCCAGGGTTAAAAACCCCAACAAAGGGCAATCAACAATGCCATTAAGCCATAGTACTCCTAAAAGAAGGACCAAAGGGCCCAACCATGACCACCATTGCTCAGCAACACCCCTCTTGGTCAAAAAAATGACGACCACTCCCTGGGGCACATCTAAAGGTGTGTTGGGTACAGATGCAACGTAACAAAGACTATTTGAGCATTGCCCCACTCTTTTTGCCCTTGGTTTTAAGAAGAATTGGCTATTTGCACATGGAACAATACTATTGGCACACATTTTAAAGTCGCTCCACCATGGAAGAGGTTGTTGTAACAACCTAGGATCATTTATTACAAATTTATCCATGTTTTCCATTCTTGGAGGATTTGTTGGCTCATTGGGAAGAGAACCCTAGCTTTTGGAACTATTGTTGGCATGTTTGTAATATCTCTAAATGGATAACTTCTTGATCTAGTGGAGCACTGCCTTGTTTCATGGCATCTTGAACATTTATTAAGGAAGCATAACTACCTTGACACATCCATCTAGGTTGTCCACCTTTGGAAGAGCATTTTAATATTTGTTTGGCCCTAGATCCAAGGAAGACAATAGCTATTGCCACATTTTTCAAGGGACAACCTTCATGGACTATTTTATATTATTTTGGCTTAGTCAATGTGGTCCCAAAGACTCCTTTTCACACTTCTCAAGGGTGTACTTCATTCTAGGGAGTATTATATATCATCTAGTTGATCAAAGACCTTTTTGTAGAGTACCTTAGTTAAAGGTGATTAACACTTGACATCCTCACAATCTCAAGAAGGAATAACTCCTCTTGAAGATCCACCCCCTTTCTTTTGACTTATTGGCATATATTAATATCTTATTGAGGGTGGTTGTTGAGGATTATTTTTGAAAGGCATTCCAATGGAAAAAATTGCAAGAGGCATCTTGCATGGGGAAATCTACATGGAGGAAGAGATGTGGCATGCATTTCAATTGACTTCACTATGGGGGACATTTTGCCTTCGAGAAATTAGTGAATCTAGAAACCTAATTAGCATTTATTGTAAGAGTTATGAGCTAAAATCTATATAACGATTTGTTCTCTCCATTTTTATGGATGGTTGGTACTATCCCCCTATTTGTATAGGGTATTCACTTGGGCTTTCATTGTTCAAAGATCATTCTAGGCATAGAATGTAGCATGATGATAAGGGCAGCTTGTAAAGGAGCTTGTGTGATCAAACCTACGCATCTTTACGGTACTAAGCAAGCCTATGGGAAGAACTAGGCTAAATCCTACGGATTTTGGACATTGATATGGGCATGAAGAGCAAAAACTTAATAGCAATTTGAACAATTTAGGCTATTTTGGGCCTATATCTTAACCCCAAATAAATATCAAAAGGCAATTCTTGTAAGTTTTGGGAAAATATGTGGGCAAGCTTGAAGGCCATCTTGCGGACATATGTAAGTTGGATTGGTTTGTTGAGGGGCATTGTGGGGTTTTGTTTAAAGATTACTTTTGAAGAGGATCCCTCCTTTAAGCCTCATCTTCTTAAAGGTTAGTATGTGGGGTCTGGACACACCTACACCATTGGAGGGGCCTTAGAAACTAATTATTGCTATGAGGACACTATTTTTCTTGGAGCATTGATCTTGGACGTTTCTTTTGGGGCAAGCTCGTTTTGGGTTCTTCTCTTGCTTTGGAGGGCACCCCTTGAAAGCCCTTGGAATGTTGAGATGGTTACATTTGGTTACTTTCTTAGCACTTTTGGCAGAGCACCCCCTTGAAGAAAGCCTTTGGAGGCTAATGTAGCATCATCTCTTAGCACTTGTTCCTTTGTTTGATGTGGTGCCCCCTCTCTTTGGGGCCTTATGTATCTCATGTATTGTACATGTGGCAATTAACCAGTTTATTTTATGATGTTAGGAATTAGTAAGCTTTAGTGGAGTCTTTTGTTAGTTGTTTACTCCACCCTAGGCTAGATCTAGGAATTTAATAATATTTTATTGTAAAGGAAGCTAGGTTACTCTCCTCTATAAAGAGAGCCACTTCCTCATTCAAACTCATGGTTGGATTTTGAGAGCTCTCTCTCTTTTGGAGACTAGTTGCCATATCTTTTATTGAACATTTTGAAGCGTAAAGGATATTTTCTCTTGAGTTCTCTCGGTGATTTAATCTTTGAAGTAACTTGTTCATTTTGGCATTGTAAGATTTATTTATCTAGTCCAAGAAGAGTAGTGTTACTCCATTGGTTTATCATACTTTAGCTTTGTAAGTTTATTGAAGTATTTGGCATCCATAGGAGGGTTACACATCAATTTTGCATAGGTTAAGGGTGAGCTAGATAGATAGGTTGAAGGTGTAAGCTTAAATGCCACTCTTCCTTGGTAAAATTCGCAAATAGCTTTAAATTGTTTGGGGTAGAAAATTGGCATGCATTTTGCAGGGGTTCCGATCAAACACATACAAACAAGGCTTGAGAGTGATCATCCTAAGACTCCATATGCCCTGGGGATTCGCACTAGTCTTGATAACCCTCCCATCACCTATACTACAAAAAAAAACCTCAAGTTTTGTTAAGGCTAGCTCTTCAAATCATCGCATGCCCGCATTGTCGTAGCCTAGCAACCCTATTTAAGGAAGCCCCCCTCAAGTTGGAGAAGAGCCAACCAGAAGTGCAGAGAGGTGGTTATCGGGGTGATAGTGCATAACACCTCTAAGTTATAGTTGGGCTAGTTGTGTTCTATGTGGCTTTAACTATACCAACTAGTTCATGTTGTAACATTTTGGCGTCATTGTCGGGGATGAAGCCCCTTTTCTCAGAAATTTAAAGATCATGCTTCATGCAACTCCATGAAGGGACGAAACCCCTTCATTTCAATTGACTTCACTATGGGGGACATTTTGCCTTCGAGAAATTAGTGAATCTAGAAACCTAATTAGCATTTATTGTAAAAGTTTTGAGCTAAAATCTATATAACAATTTGTTCTCTCCATTTTTATGGATGGTTGGTACTACCCCCCTATTTGTATAGGGTATTCACTTGGGTTTTCATTGTTCAAAGATCATTCTAGGCATAGAATGTAGCGTGATGATAACAGCAGCTTGTAAAGGAGCTTGTGTGATCAAACCTACGCATCTTTAGGGTACTAAGCAAGCCTATGGGAAGAACTAGGCTAAATCCTAAGGATTTTGGACATGGATATGGGCATGAAGAGCAAAAACTTAATAGCAATTTGAACAATTTAGGCTATTTTGGGCCTATATCTTAACCCCAAATAAATATCAAAAGGCAATTCTCGTAAGTTTTGGGCAAATATGTGGGCAAGCTTGAAGGCCATCTTGTGGACATATGTAAGTTGGATTGGTTTGTTCAGGAGCATTGTGGGGTTTTGTTTAAAGATTACTTTTGAAGAGGATCCCTCCTTTAAGCCTCATCTTCTTAAAGGTTAGTATGTGGAGTCTGGACACACCTACACCATTGGAGGGGCCTTAGAAACTAATTGTTGCTATGAGGACACTATTTTTCTTCGAGCATTGATCTTGGAAGTTTCTTTTGGGTCAAGCTCGTTTCGGGTTCTTCTCTTGCTTTGGAGGGCACCCCTTGGAAGCCCTTGGAATGTTGAGATGGTTACATTTGGTTACTTTCTTAGCACTTTTGGCGGAGCACCCCCTTGAAGAAAGCCTTTGGAGGCTGATGTAGCATCATCTCTTAGCACTTGTTCCTTTGCTTGATGTGGTGCCCCCTCTCTTTGGGGCCTTATGTATCTCATGTATTGTACATGTGGCAATTAACCAGTTTATTTTATGATGTTAGGAATTAGTTAGATTTAGTGGAGTTTTTTGTCAGTTGTTCACCCCACCCTAGGCTAGATCTAGGAATTTAATAATATTTTATTGTAAAGGAAGCTAGGTTACTCTCCTCTATAAAGAGAGACACTTCCTCATTCAAACTCATGGTTGGATTTTGAGAGCTCTCTCTCTTTTGGAGACTAGTTGCCATATCTTTTCTTGAACATTTTGAAGCATAAAGGATTTTTTCTCTTGAGTTCTCTCGGTGATTTAATCTTTGAAGTAACTTGTTCATTTTGGCATTGTAAGATTTATTTATCTGGTCCAAGAAGGGTAGTGTTACTCCATTTGTTTATCATACGTTAGCTTTGTAAGTTTATTGAAGTATTTGGCATCCATAGGAGGGGTACACATCAATTTTGCATAGGTTAAGGGTGAGCTAGATAGATAGGTTGAAGGTGTAAGCTTAAATGCTACTCTTCCTTGGTAAAATTCGCAAATAGCTTTAAATTGTTTGGGATAGAAAATTGGCATGCATTTTGCAGGGGTTCCGATCAAACACATACAAACAAGGCTTGAGGGTGATCATCCTAAGACTCCATATGCCCTAGGGATTCGCACTAGTCTTGATAACCCTCCCATCACCTATACTACAAAGAAAAACCTCAAGTTTTGTTAAGGCTAGCTCTTCAAATCATCGCATGCCCGCATTGCCATAGCCTAGCAACCCTATTTAAGGAAGCCCCCCTCAAGTTGGAGAAGAGCCAACCAGAAGTGCAGAGAGGTGGTTATCGGGGTGATAGTGCATAACACCTCTAAGTTATAGTTGGGTTAGTTGTGTTCTATGTGGCTTTAACTATACCAACTAGTTCATGTTGTAACATTTCAACGTCGTTGTCGGAGATGAAGCCCCTTTTCTCAGAAATTTAAAGATCATGCTTCATGCAACTCCATGAAGGGATGAAGCCCTTGTTCTTTGCAGATCTTGAAGATTGATTGTTTTCGGGGGTGAAGCAACCAATGGTTGAAGGCATCTCCAAGTTCACCTTGGCAACTCCAAACATTTTGGTATTGGTTTCGAAGTACGCTCATGTGCATTTTCAGATTTTAAGTTAAAAGTAAGGAAAGATGGCATTACCTCCATGGTTGGCCAATCGCTTTGCTCCTCTTGATTTCTCAAGCATCCCAAGATTTCCTAATGAGCTACCAAAATCATTGGTAAAGTCATTTTCTTGTTGTATTATAAATTTTCATGATTATGATAATTTGTCAACATACCATGTTGGAATTTTCATGACAATGGCTTTAGATTTTGGTATTAAGCGTGAAGATGCTTTCATGAGGTTATTTGTGCTTAGTTTGTGTTGCCGCCTAAGTTGTACTTGGTGGATTTTTCAAGTGAGCCGACAAGGTTTGGACAAGCACACTTGTTCATGATCATAGTTCAAAAGTTCGCTAGGATTTTTCTAGGAGTCTTTTCAATTTTTTTGTAACACATGTTCATACCCCCTTGAGAAAATTGTAAAAAATGTGCTAGCATGATCAATTTTTATAAAAGGCTCGACTTCCCAGACTTAAACATCAAGCCGACTAGCCTAGAGTGTTTTTTCCCTCAATAATTATTGGTTGTTGAACAAACGACTAATCATTTCTGAGTTTTTCACTCACACCTCCAAAGTTCAGGTAGTCGTCTTGGTGGTTAAGCCTTAGGAGGTTATTAGAGCCTTTGTGTCATTGTTCTTTTAACATGCTAGGCATTCGTATTGAGTCGTATGGACATGCACTAGGCCCCCCTAGAGTTTCGTCTGATTCCGAGAAAATAAAATTTTCCCACAAAATTAGGCCATTTTTAATGGTTTGATTAAAAAACTTCAAAGTGTAATAAAAGTCGGGTTTGAAGTTTGTTTTTGGCGTGGGGATGCTCATTTTCACACTCAGGGCGTCCTCTTTACCCAAAGGCCACTTTCATATGTTTCGGGCAGCCAAAACACACCGTTGAGCATTATTCAACTAGCGGAGCATCATTTTGGCGTTTTAATGCTAAAGGTGCATCATTTTGGCACAAAAGTCAATTTTTTAATTAAGTCAAAAGTCAAAAAGGAGTGGGGAAGTGACATGGCATGTGTCCCCCATGTCATGTGACCCTCTTTTAACAAGTAAAAAATTAAACTTTGGCTTAATATAGGAGGTAGCGAATATGTTACAAGTGGGTGATGACGTCAAGCCATGAGGGATTCACGTTAAACACTAAACAAGCCAGCGATTAGAGAATGGGGTGGACCCCCTTCATGTGGTATCTTTGGATAAGACTTCGGTTAGTGATTTAGATCATATCATATGGCTAAAGAAGGAGGTAGCAAAAAGGGATATGAGATGGGGTGACGTCAACTTGTTTCCACGCGCGTGTGAGTGTGAGGTTAGCAATTGGAGAGTGGGGTAGACCCCTCTTCAACTTAAAGGCATGGCAACTTTGGTTTAAATCATGGAGATAACGAATATTATTATGGATGGCATCACCCTCTTCCCACCTCATTTCAAGCTCGCGCGTGTGGTTAGGTAGAGACGCCAATATGGTGAGTGGTTGGTGGTTTTTGGTGCATGATGATTGGTTGGTGAGTTTGGTGAAGCTAAGTGGCGTTGCCACTTCACTTCAACTCAATTTGAATCGGTGGAACTCAACTTACATTCCGAGTCTATCTTCAGTGTAGGTAGCCCCCCCAAGGCCTGTTCTGGCTATAATAAAGCTACCATCCTCTCATTCAAGCTAGTTCGAGTTGATAGAGAATTGGTTTGTTGTTGTAATAGTGTAGTTATTTTTGTTGCTTGGAATAAAAGAAAGATTTGGAGGCAAGATGGTGTCAAGTTATTTTGTGTGGATGAGCAATGCCATGTTGAAAGATTGTTAATAAGTTTATTATGATCTTTATAGGAAAGGATCTTAGTTAATAAGTTTATTGGCTATTTCATTTTCTTATATGCATGCCTAGAGATCTAGATCTAACATGTTTTATAAGATTATATGCATGTTGTTTTAATCTCTCTATTTATGTATTAATTGGATCTCACAAGCATCTTGGAAAGCCATTGGATTAGTTGCAAGTTCCTAGCTTGGAGAAAGCGTTGATCTTGTTTGCTTCCTCATTTTCTCCAACATTTCAAGGCATGGTCCCTAAACATTCCACCGGAAAGCTTCACGGTTGATCATTCGGGCACCAGGCCACCTCTTTCACTCTTTTTCCTTTTTAATCAATACTTCTCATGGTTACTTGCCTCTTATATCTTAGATCTACGATTATAAGCTAATATCTTTTCTAGATCTGAACATGTGAAAGTTGCATGCATTGATCTAGATTCATTTAAAAGGATCGAAGTCTTTTTTCTTCAAACTAGATCTAGCAACAAGAAAGTTTTCATTTTGCAAAAGTTATTTTAAAGTAAATCTAAAGCTTGTTTAAAGTGAATAACCTTTCTTTATCTAAAGTTAAATCTTACAATCAAAGTGCACATTGTATTGACTGCCCAAAAGGCAAGCTAAGCTTGCTTTCCTTGGTTACTTTCTTGCAATTTTTTTGTAGTTTGACTTGGCAAATTTTTACTAAGTTTTTGTGGTTGTCCAAAGACACTTCCAAAGTGTTTTTGGGCACTTTTAACTAATATATGCTTGCTGGTTTTTAGCAGGTCCGCCAAAAAAGAGAAGGAAACTCTGCCCGAAATTCCATTTTTGGGCCATCCAGAGCTTCCACGAGGTTCCCCCCTACTTCCATGGTTCCTATTCTCACATTTTATAAGCCTTTGGATCCCAGATAACAAGGACCAAAGAGCACTTCTCATAAAGATTGTAACCGCGATTAATAAAGATATCTCGAGTAGGCTCTTTCAAGCCCACTCCCCATTCCCCCAAGGGGGATCCATATCTTTGTCTTTTTTTGTTATTTTCTTGCTTTGCTTCAAGTTTAGTTCTTTCGTGTAGGATAATATACTTTGATAAATGTTGCAATTTGTTATATCATTCCATATCTCATTTTAAATCAAAGTAATACTAATACTTACTCCACGACTTCCCGAGTTACCTGAAAGGGGAAAGAGATGCGTGGTAGATTTAATTAAACAACTTGTTCTTTCTTTCAGTACTTCAGTTTTATTTCACTTTGCATGCTAAAATTTACCCCTCCTCGCTTTCCCAATTGAGGTTCACTTAAACTGAAAGAGACTCGTGGAGGTTAAGTTTTCTTTTTAACAAACAAAGCGTAGCTTTTAAAATCTTTAAAATCAACAAGACTCCGGTGTGTATGCTCTGCACAGCCGCGGTTCGACCGATTAGTTGGCTGCATCAAAAGCAACGTGGGTGACTAGTCTAATTAGTTTCACATCTCAAATAAACCCCCCCAGGCGAAAATCCAACGCCTCGATTTGATTCGTTGCGGTGGACAAATTCACAAAGGAAGCGGGAACAATTGGGTTGTGACCTCGAGACACCGTCAGGCTACACTCTTGTTGGTGTAGTGTTGGACACGTCTCAGAGACTTCGACCCAGCCCACACATTCCTTGCGTGAAGCCACATCGAATAAGGGTTTTGTCATACTCCTCGTACCTTCGGGTATATTTGGAGTTCCCTCCCCCCTTAATTTAATCCACTCATTTTCCAGAATAATTTAAAACTTACCAAGAGACAATTGCAAAACATCTACTCCAACATTCTTAGCACATACAATCTTGAGACTCCATTTTAATTCAGCACTGGTCTTTGTCGTTTCTATCTGCATAATTTATGAGTTGAATGATTTATCTACAATTTCTTGTGCTATTTATGCTGCTGTAATCGATTCATCTTAGAAATCTCTTGTTCCATTATTGTTTAAAACTCCTAAAAAACTTACTCATCTAAACCATCACCACTAAAACCTAATCAGCCTTAGCAACTATTAGGGTCTACCCTCCTTGGCTTCGTTAGGAGTTGGCCTAAACGGAGGAGTCAAGAACAAGGTGGCATCTTTGACTCGAGACTTGCCCCCAAGGACACACCGAGTGGCTTGGAGATTTCTGCCATGTTCCCCCCCAGGTGTGCGAAAGGCGGCAACAGTTTGAAAGGGAATACAAATGCTTGGTTTGAGGCCCTTGATAAAGGATAAATTTCTTCTCTTGCAGGATTTGTGGAGGTATTTTGCAGCTATTGGTGACCTAAAGATTATGAGAAGTAGATGCCCTATCTTGAATTTATGAAGGGTATGTTCAAAGAGCAAACCAATGAAGATCCTTTAGAAAGTCTTGACCAAGAGGAGGCCATCCAAGCAAACCATGTTAAAGATCATTCTCTTGAAAAGGGTTATGTTGAAGATCAAGCACTTGAAGGGATTCTTGAAGAAGCTCAAGATAAAGTTGAGGACATTGTTAAAGATTTTTGTGCAGTCTAGAACAGCTTGTTTTGCCCTCTCCTAGGACAGATTTGAGCCATCAATTTCAGTAATTTCCTTCAAAAATCGCTACAAATCTAGGACAGGGAGGAAAAGATTCATTTGCAAGTCTAGAACAGCAAGCTTGCCATCTTTAGGGACAGATTGTAATCAGCTCCATGACGAGGGTGTAGTTTCAAGCCCTATCCAATCTTGGATAGAGAGGGCTTGTGAGAATGATGAGCTTCCTTAGCTAGGGGTTGAAAACATTCATGATTTTCCATATGCTCATGATCTCATGCATTCTTCTGTCCCTCTTTTCATGAAGATAATTGCGCATATTCAGCTCTGATTAAAGTTGTTTTGTCTAGGTTCATCACCAAAGACAAAGTAAGAAGCCCTAGTATGGACGATATGCTAAGGTGGCTTCACTGGTTCTATGATTTCACCTGACATGTTGATTTGTATACTTAGAGTAGGTAGGAATTTGGCAAAACAATTTGCAGGGGTTTCAATCAAACACATACAAACAAGGCCTAAATGGGATCATCTAAAGACTCCATATGCCCAGGGTATTGGCACTAGTCTTCATAACCCTCCCATCATCTATACTACAAAGAAAGACTTCAAGTTTTGCTAAGGCTAACTCTTCAAATCACCTTGTGCCCTGATTGCAATAGCCTAGTAATCCTATCTAGGGATGCCCCCCTCGAGTTGGAGAATAGCCAACCAAAATTGTGGGGAGGTGGTTATCGAGGTGACAATGGGCATGTTAAAGAAATGTAACTTTGAAAGATATTCTATTGTACTTTTATTATTCCTCCTTCGGAAGATGTCCTTGATGTAACTGGTCATGTAAAAGTCTTGAGGTAAAACCTCCGTTGTAAGTTGAGTCAATAGTACCCACAATAATATTATATAAATGTTATTTTGAGTCTCCCTAGGTAAGTCGGCCCTGTTTTAGAGCAACAAACGACATAGTTAAGTTAAGATGTCACTCACTTGATGAGTATAAATAGGTGAGGTGCCTCCCTCATTTAGACACATCTCTCACACAAGTAAGTGCGCAGGAGAGAGAGTCAGGAGGTTTGCTGGAGAGAGGAAGTTGTTAGTCTTGTTCTTGTGGTTGTTCATTGTACTTGGTTGAATTCTATATTGAGGAAGTTTTGTTGGGTTTTCTCCCCCAAGAGAGTTTCCCAAGATAAATCTTTGCGCTCTTTTTGTGTTACTGTGTCTGTCTTTCTTTCAGTGGTCCTATTGTTTATGGTATAACCACTAATACTCTAACAAGGTAACACCTCTAAGTTATAGTTGAGCTAGTTGTATTATTTGGGGCTTTAACTATACCTGCGAGTTAATGCTATAATAGTTGGATTAATACAAAACACTCTTGGACCCCAATAGAATATCTTGTGAAGACAATGCGAATGTAAGGGTTTCTATACATGTGTGGCCTCATTTTCCTTCTATACAGAAACAGGAATACATCTTCTTCCTCTACTTTTATTTCTAATTATGGTGTAGATGTTGACAGCAAGGGCCTCATGCCTCTTAGGATTTTCCTCTTCTAGTTTACTTAGATCCTGCTATTCTCTCTTTTAATCACTTGTATCTCTTCCTTTTGATTAACATTTTAGCATCTAGGAGTGTTCTAGACACTCCCACGGTTTATTAACAACTGATAATACTCTCTAATCCCATTGAGCGTTTCTTGGTCATTTGTGGACATTAATAAAATTATAATATCTTGAATTCTTTAACATTTGATATTGTGTAATATTCAATGTATTATATCTTTACTTGTCCCCCAAAAGGGTCATTACAAGTGGTATCATGGACATTCCACTACATCTAAGTCGCATGATTTGGTGCAATTTGTTGATGAGGTTCAAAATTCATCGAATCTCAAAAAAATATGAAATTCGTTAGAGTTCACCAAATTTAAAAGACGAATTTTAAAGGCAAATTTCAAGGAAAATTTGAATCTCAAGTCGAATTTCAAGGCAAATTTTTAAAAATGGACATTTCAATTCATTCAATATGATTTTAAAGGAAAGAAAAGTTAAAAATTTATTTTTTTATATATTCTAAAAAACTTGAAATATATTTATGGACAAACCTAATGGCGAATCTTATCTTAATATCATCAATAAATTCAAATTCGAACCAAATTTCATCGTCACCGAACTCAAATTCCACCCCAAACCATGTGACTTAGCATTGCACTTGCAAAACAAAATATTTACAATTCACATTTTTCCAAGAGAAATTGCATTTTCTTGCAAGAAAGCCAAACTTGTTGAAATTTTACCTAGGAAGTGTTTGTCCATTCATTGGTGCCTTCGGGTGGACAAGGACACTTTAAATGTGGTCCCCAACATTTTTATAAAGTGAGATTGACTTTATGATTATAAAGTCACTTTTATAAAAATGAAGTTGAGTTATAAAAGTTTAAATGTGACTTTAAGGAGAATTAAAAGTGGGTGAGCATTAAATATCTCATTTATTATTTAAAAGGTAATTAAATGCTTTTTAATGAGAAGCATGAGATTTTATCTTGGCCCTAGATCTCATCTAGTTATGTTTTAATCTAGGCCATTGATTTTCAAATGGTGGTTACTCAAACAAAAAAACTAGGGAAAGGCATGAGAGAATTCATTGTTCACATTCCAAAGAGAGGTTTTAGAGAGAAGAAGAGCAAGAGAGAGAGAGAGAGTAAAACCCTTGCACAAATTCCAAGGAGGAAGAGCATGTTTTTGGCACATTTCCCAAGGCAAATTTGTACAGCAGGACCGTACAGGAAGTACTGTACAACAAGCATTGAATTCGAGAAGACCGTATTGTACCTATCCGTACAGCAGCACAAAAAATCAAGACAGATTGGCACGATTTTCAAGGAGGGACAACACGAATTTTGAGATGTTGGGCATGGTTTTCGAGGCAAAAAAACAATCAATCCATAAAACACAAAAAACGAGGTCGTACAGCAGCTCGTACAACTGCATGTGTTAGGTCGTATAGCAATTCGTACAACCGCATGTGTTAGGTCGTACAACACGTTTTCCAAGGAAATTAATGCAGCAATTTTGGCAGTGAGATATTGGCACAAATTTTGAGAAGGGAGATAAGTACAATTGTTATTAATTTGTACTTTGCCTGAAGAAATAATAAAATTCTCTTACAGGTTTTCCCTTCGGGGTTTTATCCTGGACCATTTTGGTTATAAAAATACTAAGTCATTTTTATTGTGTGGCTGAAATATTTTTCTGAGATTGAAAAGTTAGGTTGCTAGAGAATTTTTTGAGTTTGCAAAAGTTGAAATTATCTCCTGTGTTTCAAGTTTCAAGTTAAAATTTTAATTTTTATATGAACATGCGTACTAGGGTTTAGGCATTAAACCATATGCAGTGAACTGAAATTGAAACCAGGTTGGGGTTATAAAAAAATTCAAAACTATGTATAAACTAAGGGGGAAATTACACTAATGAACGTGTTACCGCCTAAGTTGCACTTAGTTGGACTTTCAAAAGAGCCACTGAAGATTGAACAAGTCTCTTGTTCAATGTCAAAGTTTAGAAGACCATTCAAGCCTTCTATGGCCCTTTTTATTTTTTCCGCATGTCCATACCCCCTTGGGGGAGTTGTAATAAAATATCATAGCATGATGAAATAATGTAACAAACTTGGATTTCCTAGGACTTGGACATCAATTCGACTAGCCCATAGTGTTTTTTTCCTTGTTGATTATAGGTTGTTGAACAAACGACTTATAATTTTCAAGTTTTTCACTCAACCTCCAAAGCTGGGGTGGTCGTCTTAGTGCTTAGGCCTTAGGAGGTTATTAAAGTCTAAGTGTCAATGTATATTACCATGTTAGGCATTATTTTAGAGTCATACGAACATGTGTTAGGTCCCCCTAGGTTTATTTTTTATTTTCGTAAAATATAAATTTTCTCATAAAAATCGAGAATTTTGTAATGTTTTAATTCTAAAAATGTAAAAAGTCATAAAAAAGTGGTTAGGAGGTAGAATTTGCCATGGGGATGCTCGTTTTCTAACTCAAAGCACCCACTTAACCCCAAAAATTATTTCTCGTCAAAAATTATTTTCTCTCGAAAATGGCTATAAAGGCATTTTAATTGGCCAAAAAATACATAATAAAGTCAAAATCAGCATTCCTAATTTCATGGGAACATGCACGGGACAAGATCTCAGTGATGGATTAGTTAACTGAGGATCAATCTGAGTTAAACAAAGAGGAATCGGCTTCAAATCTGTGAAGGGCAACTTTACTCCATAAGAGGGGGGTGCATCTCTCTTGGAGAGGGCGTAATCTATGATTTGGCATGTGTAGATTGGATGGGTGAGAATCCCAAAGTGAAGGGGGCGCACCTCTTATGAGGTGGCACCTCCATCTTCAATTGAACTCCCTCTAACTTCCTAAATCATCTCCAGGAACTCACCTTCACTCCCCATATGCTCAAGTGCGCCCTTGGTCTTCTTCAGTTGGAAAATGTGCCCCCATGGGTTCACTTTTTCTAATTAAGCAAGTCATTTCTTCATTGTTCAGCATTAGAAGGTGGAACCTCTACTTGTGTTACTGTAATACTTTCTTTGAGTTTTGATAATAAAAAGGCTTTGAAGGCTTATTCTAGTGTGATTTGTGGATGTTTGGAAGTGTTATGCTATAAACCATTGAGGTAATCTGTATTGTTTTACAAGTTTGTTTATGTTTGGGATTAACCTACCTTTTTAAAAAAAATTGTATTTCGGTAAAGGTAAGAAGTAGTGCTTTATAGATTGCTTCTTATGGCGAATTGTAGAAGATTGCTAGAAACTGTATGATCTCTTGCTTGAATCTATATTGTTCTTGGTTGTCTTTTATTAATTCAAACAAGTATATTTGATCCCCTTTGCAAGTGTTGTGAGGTTCTGTAGGTAATATAAGATGGAAGGTTTAATGAGCATGCTAGCTCTGCCTCTCTTTTAGTAGATCTAAAAAGTAGCACCATCCCTCCTTTCTCACTAAAAAAGAGGACTCCATTACCCATTTCTTCTTGCTCAACCTTGGGTTCTTTCGCTTTCTTGATCCAAATTTCTAAAAGTTTTCTCGGTTACTAGTTCGTTATTTGCTTTAGATCTATAATTGAAAGCTATATGGTATAGCAACCATTCCCAACCTTATAGAAAAGGTTGAAATCTGCATCACTCTTGGTGAATACCGAGCTCATCAAATAGTTGTCTATCCTAGCATACCATGCCCTACGTGCCTATTTGAGCCCGTATAAATCCTTCTTTGATCTCAAAACATGGGACTCCTTCCCATGAATCATAAAACCCTATGGTTGCTCTATGTACACTTCCTCCTCAAACTCACCACTGAGGAAAGTTGACTTTACATCCATCTAATGTAATCTCCATCCCATCACGAAAGTTATGGAGATAATAGCTTTAATAGAAGTGTGTTTGGCCACTTGAGCAAACGTCTCGTCATAATCCACTCCCTCTTTTTGAGAGAATCCTCTAGCCACAAATCTTGCTTTGTACTTCTCTATGCTTCCATCTGCAGCGTGTTTGATCTTGTAGAGTTATTTACCACTGCATCTTTTGGATCCTCATGCTCCTTTTCTGTCCTCATCCATGTGAGACTTCCTAGATTTGTTGAAGGTTGTATCTTCATCATAGGTGACATCCCTGTTGACCTTGATCTCTTTGTCTAGGGATGTATGTTCTATAAACCTTTGAAGTCTTACTATACCATTCTTATTTGAAGGTCCCATGCTCAAAAGTCTTGTCCTCTGAGCATAATTCTCATACTAGATACTTTTGCCCATAAGACATGGGTAAATCTTGATCATGGATCATTGCTTTCACAACCTCCATAGTGGACCTAACATAAATGTCCACAAGGGTTACCAGTATCCAATGTATAATAAAATAGTTATGTTATTCATCAATACGATAACAATTCAATTTAAATAAATAACACTTATTTCGCAAAACATTGAATACTTATCTTTGATTGTTTGGTTGACTCCCTCTCGATCCATGCCTCTTAGCAGAGATCACCAAGGTTCTAGAACTTTGATCTTCTTCTTCATCAAGTTATGAATTTGATGCAGACCTCTTCCTAAAATCTGCTTCTATCTCCGTCAATGCATGTCCATTGCATCAACAGTGCTCAATAAACTCAATACCTAATTTCCTTTTGAGTATTAAACCATGCTTTTCTCTATCAGTTGCTTTCCTTCAATTATTCTCTGTCAAAGGTTAAATAAAATTGTGGAAATCAATTTTGTACAAACTATGAAGAGACAATTTCCAAAAGTTCTAGTAGCTCTGGAATTCTTCTCTTAGATTATGAAGTAGAAACTCAGTGCCTAACAATACATCTTTACAATTTCCTAAAGTCCCTTTTAACAATACACCAACCATTCACTACGTAGTTTTGAATCTTCATATCTCTACCAATCTTCAAGGTGGCGTATCCAATATGGGCTCATGCTTCCATTAGAAATGGTAAAACCCCAAATTCCATAACCAAATATTTTCATTAAAATAAATATCATATTCTCTCCACTCATTCTCTCTCATGAATTGAGCACTCATTATCTCTCCCTTACTATGTCTCATACTCTTCTCATACGTTCAACATAAATTTATATGTATCCCAAGATTAATGTAACAAACAAGAATTTATTTATTTAAACCCATAAAGGAAATACTATGTCAAATAAAAACTATTTACATTAACATTTATCTCAAAAGGGTTCTTTGTTCTCAAGAATCAAATCCCCTTAATAACATCTCTACATATCCATGCCCAGCAACCCAATTCAACATTGAATTTGTTCAACACAGAGTGTGCTAACAAATCAGCATCAATCTCTATAAGCTTTTGCAAGAAATCACTTGGCCACAATTTGATCAAATGATTCAATACCCTGTCATCTAATATTGAAGCTCTATCTTAAAGTGACAATAGATTCTCAAAGAATCGAAACTCCTTGGCAAAGCCCAAAACTTAATTTACATATATTAATAGAATATCAATTGTTCAAATCTCTTATACCTTTCTTCATATGCAGAGCTTGCTTACAACGATTTCCAATTAACTAAGGTTTTCCTTCAACGTAACCCCTTGCAAGCTTTCCACAAATCTGCTATACAACGATTGCTTTGGCACTCATACGATTAACGCACTTTATCACAATTCCTCAAATCGATATCAAAATTGATTTCCTCCAAGAGTTCCTCCTTCAAATCCTTTAACAAAACAATTATTTCATCGTGATGCTTCTTAACAATCCCTCAAAAAGATGGATTGTCCTGCAACTAGGGTTCTACATATTAAAACAAATTAATCAAATCAAAGCATCCACGACATTCAAGATTCACAAGATAAACAACTTCAACCCACAAAAGTGCCAAATCTTCTTTCTATTAATAAACGTGCAACTGTACATGCATAATAATCCTAGCCTTATTTTTTGTGGCCTAATTTAGCATTTCATGGCCAACTCTTCAAACTCTCTCCCATTCTTGGGGTCTCTAACCTCTTCTTTCCCATAGGCTTACAATCATATATACAATACTGAGCTTCCAGCTCATTTAAAACTAACTCCTACAATTCCTGTAACTATTTCTAAAGATAGATATTCAATCTCATCTCCAATGACTCGTTGCTTTAATAGTTTTGGCCCCCTTCAAACTATTGCCACAATTCAAGGGATTGGTTACATGAACCATCACACTTGCAATGACACCTATCTCTATGACTCATAATTTAGAAACTTCTAAAAACTTATGACTTGTCTCTCATCCAAGTGACTCGTGATTTACACCTCGTTTCACTTGGAACCTTATAGTGGTAACTTACAACCCATGAACTTTTTACAAAGATTTCTTAATGAAATTACAAGCAAGCCCTCCTTGGACTAATATTATGACCCCCATGGTCTGATTTATAACCTAAACGCTAATGTGGGCAAAACGTTGATGTGGGAAAATGCTCCTACATCAAAATTCTTAAAACTTGCTAAATAACTTCATCCTTGGTCCTCGCGTCTTCTGGATGCACTAGATCCAAGATCGCCTTGGATCTACCTTCTTAGTTTGGGAAGATCCCTTAGCATTATTTGCAAATTTCATTGTGCTTCACCTGAATCTAGCTAATAAGAGGCTTCTCCTACTCTTTAACTACATGCTTGGAATTGTGTCCAAGTTCCTTTTGATAAATTTTTGCAACATGTCAAGTGCTTAGATGCACCACTGTCTACTAACCAAGTGTCACTTCCATGAGTAACAGTATCTGTTAGTGCTGAGATAAGTATGAATTCATCATCTGATGCTTCCCTTGATTTGAAGTTATCTGCTCCATCCAATCTATCCTCAACTCTTAGATTGGTTGACATAATGCCTAGGACTTGAGAAACCCCAAAAAAAATTGTTGGAGCTTAGTTGCTACTCTTTTGGATCTGCTTTTTCGAACCTACTTTTTCGGACTACTTTTTTAGATCTACTTTTTTGGACTACATTTTTTTATCTGCTTTTTCTAACTGCTTTTTGCTTTTTTCGAATATGCTTTTTCGGACTACTTTTTCGGATGCTTTTTCAAATCTGCTTTTGCGAACTGTGTAATGACCTCTTTCAAAACTACTCTAATACCATGTTGATTTTCTTAGCAGTTAGACTTCTTTAACTTTTTATAACTTATCTATCACATAAACATAAACCGCATGCATCACTGAAAGAAACACATTCACAATAGACACTATTTTACCTTGGGAAAACCCTCTCACGAGAAAAACCCAACAAGCTTCTCTAGATAAGATTCTTCAACGAGATACAATGTCTAACCTAGTGGCCAACACTAGTTACACAAATAGAATAATGATATACAAGAAAGATACAGAATAACCTCTAATCCCTTCTAAAAACGAAGTAGAGAGAGAAAGATGACAAACCCCAAGAGATTGCCTTCTTGATGCCCCTTGAATCCTTGATTATGCCTCCTTGGATCTCCACACTTTTCTCCTTGCTTGAGCGAATTGGTGTGTCACAAATGAGGCCACTTCACTTGTATTTATACTAGAAAAGTCAATTTTCCTTACTAGGTCGACTTGACCTATTTGACTGGGTCATTTCCACTTTAACTGGGCCGACTTGACCTTTAGACTGGGTCATTTTACTGGGCCAACTTATTATAGGGCTTGTTATTATTCTTTCTTGTGGAGTCCACATAAGAATATCTTCCGATGCTACTAGAAACATCAACATTGCTAACCCTTGTTTGTGTAAAAGCAATTTCAAATTCACTATCTTTCATGTATCATGTCATATTTTTTGTCATGATGGCCTTACCATATTCATTATATGCTTTACTCTTGGAAGTTCTTTTGTGCGGATTTGCTCTCCGTTTACTTTACTTGCTCCACAGGGGTGTTTGTGAAGATTGTTAGATTTTTATCATTTAAGCTAGCATTATGTTAGGATCTTTAACTGAGAGAATAACAAGCACAACAATCAAACATAAGAGACAATGAACACAATGTTTTTCCTCGGGGAAACCATAAAGGAGAAAACCCCGCAACTTGCTCAGAGATAGAATCAGCACCAAAAGCAAAACCCCAAAAACAGTAAGATGATCTCCCGACAGCAGTAGTCTCTCTCTCTCTTGTCCCAGCAGCTTCTTCTCTCTCAGTTATGCGCTACAACTGAGTGTGAGTGAATGTATGATAAATAGAGAGGCTCACTCTCTATTTATATTAATTCTCGACTTAACAATAACTAACTAGGGCCGACTTCTCTAGGAGAGTCTAATAACCCTAGGGCCGCACAACTGTGGGGACTTTAACCCTTGATCAATAGGAGGGTTACCCACAATGACTTGACACGACTTGTTTACATTATTGAATCTCCCAATAGGAACATTGGGGCATGACATGACTCAAATACATTACAAACACATCCCGGAATAAGCATCGAGGTACAATACATAAGATATACGGATGAATACATTCCGAAGTTACAAATACATCAACACTCCCTCTTAACTAGGAAGGTATTCTCTCGACACAATTTGTCAGCATTGGTCTTCTTCTCTGTATCAACTGGATCATCATCAAGTTCTCATCATCTTCATCTTCAAGTCATCTTCATCTTCAAGTTATCTTCATCTTCAAGTCATCTTCATCATCAGATCTGGATCATCACTGGAACATCATCATTGGATTTGGATCATCACTCGATCTGGATCATTACTGAAACATCATCACTGGATCTGGATCATCACTCGATCTAGATCATCACTGCTGGATCATTATCACGGATGCTATCTCATGATTCTTCTCGTCACATGAAGTTCTACAGAGCCAGCCCTTTTTCATGCTGGTTGTAGGCCTAGCCTCCATGTAGGTCTTCTTCAGCGCTTATATCTGACCCTAAGTCAGAATGGCCCGCCCAGCACTTACATTCATCAGCATGATAAGACACACCTACTATCATCTATGAAAAGGCACAGCACTCACAACCACCAGCATGATAGGATAAACCTACTATCATCTGTGGAAAGGCTCAGCACTTACATCCACCAACATGATAGGACACACCTACTATCATCTGTGGAAAGGCTCAGCACTCACATCCACCAGCATGATAGGACACACCTACTATCATCTGTGGAAAGGCTCTGCACTTACATCTGATCATGTGGGAACCAATCCCACAATCACATCAGAATGGCTCCCAGCCCTAGGCTGAGAATTCTTGGTAACTGACCAGGTACCTTCATTCTCCCAGAGAATGGCCTTCAGCACTTATATCTGATCATGTGGGAACACATCCCTCAATCACATCAGAATGGCCCTGCACTTATATCTGATCATGTGAGAACACATCCCACAATCATATCAGAATGGCCCTCAACTCTAGGCTGAGTATTCCTGGTAACTGACCAGGTGCCTCCATTCAGAGAATGGCATTCAGCACTTATATCTGATCATCTAGGAACCAATCCTACAGTCACATCAGAATGGCTCAGCACTCATATTTGACATGGAAGGAACCAATCCTCTCACCATGACAAAATGGCTCAACCCTTACATCTAACCATGGAAGGAACCAATCCTCTCACCATGTCAGAATGGCTCACGGACTCATCACTTCCCTTTGGAGGGAACCTCGATCTGGAGAACACCAAGCTTCTCCCTAAAGTATTAAAACTTCACTCTGGCCAATGGCTTCATCAACACATCAGCTATCTTTTCGTCCTTTGCAACATACTGGAGCTTCACTGCTCCTCTCTGCACCATATCCCTGATATAGTGATATTTGATCTCGATATGCTTTGACTTGTCATGGAACACCGAGTTCTCCGACAACTTCACACAACTCTGGTTGTCGCAATATATACAAGTAACATCCAACTGGAGATCAAATAAATCAGACAGGAGCTTCCTCAGCCATACTGCCTCACAACTAGCTGAACAAGCTGCGACATACTCTACATCGGTTGTACTCAGTGCCACGCAAGACTGTTTCCTGCTAAACCAAGAGATCACACCTGATCCCATACTAAAGCAGCACCCTGAAGTGATCTTCCTATCGATGGCACTTCCTAACCAATCTGAATCAACATAACCCTCCAGGTTAATCTTCTGATTCGCCTTATACTTGACCCCATAATCAACTGTACCCCTCAGGTACCTCAGAATATGCTTTGCAGCAATCAAGTGAACATGTCTCGGATCTGTCAGGGATTGGCTCAAGGTGTTCACAGCAAAGCAAATATCTGGTCTAATATTCGTCAGGTACATCAAGGACCCAATCATCTGACGATACATCGTAAGCATCAACTAACTCTGATGAAGCATCGCTCAATAGCTTCAAGTTCGATGCCATAGGTGTGGTCATGGCCTTGCAATCCATCATCTCGAACCTCTTCAGGATATCTACCGTATACTTCCCTTGTCCCAGGAAAATTCCATTTGCATTCTGCCACACCTCCATGCCGAGAAAATAGTGCATCATACCAAAGTCCTTCATTTCGAACTCGGCAGCAAGCTTCCTCTTTGTATCAAAAATCAACCCATCCATACCTGTCACAAACAGATCATCTACATACAGTAGGAGTATCACTAGGTTACCATCTTCAACCTTGTAGTAAAGGTTAGAATCTACTTTACTCTTGGTAAAGCCCAAACTGGATAGAAAGCTGTCAATTCTGTCGTACCATGTCTTGGGTGCCTGTTTCAAATCGTACAGGGCTTTCTTCAATTTACACACATGAGTCTCCCTATCATGTATCTCAAAACCGAGTGGTTGCTCCACATACACTTCCTCTTCCACCACACCATTCAAGAAAGCAGTCTTGACATCCGTCTAGTGTATCTTCCATTTCATTACTGTAGCCAAAGCAAGTACTGATCTGATGGAAGTGTATCTGGCTACAGGTGCAAAAAAGCCACGAGCCACAAATTTTGCTTTATATTTCTCTATGCTACCATCTGCAACATGCTTGATCTTGTAGATACATTTGGAAGTTACAACAGACTTTCCTTCTGGTCTTGGGACAATATCCCAGACATCATTCTTCATGATCGATTGATACTCTTCGATCATAGCATCCTTCCATTCTTTCCTTTCTATCGTTTCTTCATAGTTGGAAGGTTCTTTATCGATAAAGTCAAATAATAAGACTACATAACCGGAGCAGGACCTGGTTCTTTTCCTTTCTCTGTGATTTTCTTCTGGAGCCCCATATCTTTTTGCACCTTGGATAGCTTCTCATACCCAAGCAGGTTTCCTCTTGTGAGGATTCTTCTCTTGAGGTGGATCTACAGGTTCTTGAGGTACTTCTAATTCTCGATCTTCTTCTTGAATTTCTTTGTTCATGGTTGTGTCATGAATTCTGGGTACTTCTGTTTCTTCAAGTTCTTCAACAGATCTCTTTCTGGATTTGTTGTAAGCTGAATCTTCGTCAAATGTTACGTCCCTGCTGATGTCGATCTTCTTGAATCCTGGGAAGTATATTCTGTAAGCCTTCGAGCTTTCAGAGTATCCCACAAATATACCCTTCTTTCCTGAAGGATCTAACTTTGTCCTCTTTTATTTGGGAATGTGTATGTACATTGGACAACCAAATATTCTGAGATGGCTGACTTTTGGTTTCTTGCCGGAAAAGACTTCTTCAGGTGTCTTATTCTCGAGTACTCTGTGTAGAGAACGGTTCTGTACATACACCATTGTTCTGGCAGCTTCTGCCCATAGATGCATGGGAAGATCTTGATCATGAAGCATACCCCTTGCAACTTCCATGATCATTCTATTCTTCCTTTCTGCAACCCCATTCTGTTGTGGATTATATGGAGTAGTTAACTCCCTCTTAATCCCTGAATCTTTGCATAACTGCTTTGAATTCACTTGATGTGAATTCTCCACCATTATCTAATCAAAAGGTTTTGATCTTCTTTTCTGTGTGGTTCTCGATCAAGGCTTTAAATTCCTTGAACTTGCTAAATACCTCATCTTTGTTCTTCAGGAAGTATATCCATGTCTTCCTAGAAAAATCATCAATAAAAGAAACATAGTATACATACCCGCTTAATGAAATTGATGACATTGGACCGCATACATCGGAGTGAATGATTTGCAAGATTCTTGTTGCCTTGCTCTCGCTACTTGGAAATGTCTTCTTTGTGTTCTTTCCTTTCGCACATCCTTTGCAGACTCCATCATGTTTTGCCTAAATTTCTAGAAGACTTTCAACAGCTTTGCTTGCAAGTGGTAATGCTCTGTAATGCACATGTGCAAGCCTCCTATGCCAAAGTTCATTTGGCTCTACTGTGTCATGGACCAAGGCTTGTTTTGGATGGCCCTTCAATTTGTATAGACCTCCTTCTTGTTCCCCAATTACTACTGCATCATCAATAGTCTTTCCCTTTGGCCACATGAGAACTTGGCCATCTACAAATGCAACCCTCATGCCTTTTGCGTCTAATGCAGATATGGAGAGGTGGTTCTTCTTTAGTCCTAGTACAAACAATACATCCTTCATTGTCATAGACTTTCTAGAGTCTAGTTTATACGAGGATTCCCCACTACCTTTTATTGGATATTGGTAGTCATGTCCAAGTTTCACCTTGTGGGGTGATTCATGTTCTAATAGTTTCACAAGGATTCTTTGAATCCTGTCATATGTTTGGAAGCCCCACTGTCTATAAGCCAATCATTGCTTCCATGTGTAATGTTTCCTGTGAGAGCGGAGATCAAACATATTCTTCATCACTTGAGGAATCATCACTTTCTTGTCTGATTCTCTTTGTGGAAGGTTCATCATCCTCTGCAGCATGAGCATGATATCTTCTCTTGTTTCCCTTCTTCTTGTGAGAGACATTTTTGTTTCTAGGACATTCTCTAGCATAGTGTCCTTTCTTGTCACATGTATAACATCTGGTTCTAGACAAATCTTTTCTAGTGTTATCTTTGTGAAAGTGCTTACCTTTGGGGCTGATGAAAACTTCTTCTGGTTTTCTTGGAGTGTACCGTGAGAGCTTGATCTTCACTTCCCATCTTTTCTTCTCGAGCTACTATTCGAGCTTCTTCTTGAGAGCATTCTTCCCATAGTCTGTTGAACTTGACTAGCTTCTTTCTGGCACAAGATTCCTTGAATAAAGAAGTCCCATGATCTAGGGAGACCATTCAAGGTGGTCATTACAATCTCTGCATTCTCCACTTCTTCATCCACTGCTTCAAGTTATTCTTTGATCTGGGAGACCCTTGTGAAGTATGACTGTATGGTCTCCGCATTCTGGATCTTCACATTCTTCAACTGGTTCCTCAAGGCCATCTTCCGGTTTATGTTCTTTCCTTCAATCAGTTTGGTCAAGGCATCAAACATAGCTTTAGGTGTCTTTAGGGAGGACACCTGTGGTATGAGGTGGTCCTTGATTGAATCAGCAATAATCCTCTTAGCCATGACCAACTTCTTTTTGTGTAAGGCCTTAGCCTCATCTCCCTCTGGAACTAGAACCTCCTCATTGATATAGTAGTCCAACTCATTTTCTTCCAGGACCAGGGAGATCCTATACTTCCAGGCTCGGTAGTTATCAGTTCCCTCAAGCTTTTCATCAAGCTTGGTATGATGAAACATCTTAACTGAGAACCTCAAATAGAAATACAAAAGATTTAGATCTTACTAGGTTAAGATTTCGAATCTGGATCTGGAGCTGAAATTTTGCACAGCTGGTTCAGGAGCAGATTAGGGTTTGACTTTTCCGGAGTTCTATCCAACCAAAAACTTTAATCTTGATCTCTAAACTTTGATTTTGAGGAGGAGATCAATCCACGCCTGGGCTCACTCAAAATTCCACTTCTGTGCAAAGCCCTAATTTCCAGCAGTAGTGTCGAGTCCAAAACTAAAAATGCTCAGAATCAGATTTTGCTTCGACAGAAAGATGCACCCTAGAGAGGAAAGTCAGCCCAACCTTCTTTTGCTGAAAATCTGTGGAGAGAGATCCAAAAAGTAGGAAGCCCTAGTTTCCACAGCTGCACAATGTCTTCTTCTCAGGTTAGCTCTAATACCATGTTAGATTTTTATCATTTAAGCTAGCATTATGTTAGGATCTTTAACTGAGAGAATAACAAGCACATCAATCAAACATAAGAGACAATGAACACGATGTTTTTCCTCGGGGAAACCATAAAGGAGAAAACCCCGCAACTTCCTCGAAGATAGAATCAGCACCAAAAGCCAAACCCCAAAACCAGTAAGATGATCTCCCGACAGCAGTAGTCTCTCACTCTCTTGTCCTAGCAGCTTCTCTCTCAGTTATGCGCTACAACTAAGTGTGAGTGAATGTATGATAAATAGAGAGGCTCACTCTCTATTTATACTGATTCTCGACTTGACAATAACTCAATAGGGCCGACTTCTCTAGGAGAGTCTAATAACCCTAGGGCCCCACAACTGCGGGGACTTTAACCCTTGATCAATAGGAGGGTTACCCACAATGACTTGACATGACTTGTTTACATTATTGAATCTCCCGATAGGAACATCAAGGCATGACATGACTCAAATACATTACAGACACATCCCGAAATAAACATCGAGGTACAATACATAAGATATAAGGATGAATACATTCCGAAGTTACAAATGCATCAACAAAGACTTGTGGGACAGCTTGGTTCTACCATTCCTTCCTATCTTAAGCATATTGATGTGGTTATCTTTGGTCATTCAACGTTGTTCCTCTCTACCACTTATCCTTGACTACAACAAAGTTGAAACCTTTTGCCACTATCCGAAATGTTTGAAGTTGTAATTAAGGAATGTAATGTAATAAATACCATATCATATCACCTTATTCCAGTTATAATGTAATGAAAGGAACAACCATCTTCTTATGTCAATCATGATGCTTCTATGTTGGACACATGTTTCAATGGATAGACAATCTGAGGGTCTCATATTCGTGATATAATCTTTAGTAGAGTTCTTTGGTTATGAAGACTGTTTTGTTGTAGTAACTGCTTGAGGCTCATCCTCACAAGTTGGCCTAAGAAAAAGAAATAAAACAAGTCAAGTCGGCCCTGGTGAAGAGGACAAGTCGGCCCCAATGAAAAATTAAATTGTTGGCAAAGTGTATAAATAGAAGGCACCTCACTTAATTTTGACAATCAAGCACTCAAGCAAGTTCACTCAAGTGAGGAGATAAGTTCGCTACAACTAAGAGAAGATTGATTTTGGGGTTCTCCAGTCTTGGAAAGGTTTCTCTTTGTTTTCTTGGGTTTATGCTACTATCATCTAGATGTACATCCATCTCTGGACGATTCTTCTTTATTGGAAGGGTGAGCTCGGGGTGACATTATTTTGTCTATGGTTGGGAGATGATCTTTGATCATCGTGGTTAAACAAGCTCCACACATTATTTTTCTGCTTTGATATTCTTCTAGTGATCTTTGTTTTGCAGCTATCAAATTCTAACATGGTATCAAAGCGATGCTAGAAGAAGTCATTGTCGAAAACTAGGGCTCCACATTTTGGAGTGCTTTCCACCTCAGACAATCCCAGAAGGTGCATAGAGAAACTCACCCTCCTAAGGCGCACATTTCTATGGAGGTCAAACTCAGTTTGGTCGAACTTCATTTTTTGACCTAACACTGTCCGGCCAAAACCTAGGGCTTCTTGGATCTAGCCCTTCAATCCACATAATTGGTTCGATCTTACCTTGCTCCATCTCGCCTCGGTAGGGCGCATTCGTCTGTGGCTTCAGTTTTGCAGTCCTCCATACTTCATCCGTGACCTAGCACTTGCCAAGGTTTTTGAAGTTGTTCTTCAAGTTGTCGTTAGAAGTTCAACCTGAAGGGTGGACTTAAACTTAACAGGGTTTCCAATCTAAGTTTCCCATGAAGAATGTTGAAGAAGCTACAAAACTTATTTTCATCTCAGCTCTCTCAGGTATGATTCCCACCACTAGCGACACTTGGTTTATAGAATGTGGTGCATCAAGACATATGACAAGCTATAAAGAGAATCTTCCAAACTTGATCAAGAAAGAATCTCATCTTTGAGTGGTGCTTTGAGACAATGCGAGATATTCTGTGAAGGGATCAAGATCTACCTCCCTACAATTAGAGTCTAATGATACACTACATTTGAATGATGTACTATATGTACCTGGGATGAAAAGAAATCTTATCTCCATATCAGCTTTGCAAGACAAGGGTTATAAAGTCATATTCTCTGACGGAAAGGTGCTTGCTGGAAGAATAAAGGAAGATGAAAGTAAAGAATGTAATCTAGAAATGTATATTTTATAATGTAGAAGATGATTTACATACTAAGTACCTCGGGTAATTTATACCCTAAGTGGGCAAGAGAGGTGACTTTCAAGTCACCTCTTAGTTTTAATTTACTAAAATTAACCTAGCTTAATATTTAAATTTGGCATTTGTTACATTGCCTTCCCCTTAAAGGAAGCTTTGTCCTCAAAGCTTGTTTGACAACAATGATTACATGAACTGTTGCATCGTCTCTGATGTGGATATCTGTATGGTTTGCTACTGGTAGGTTTTGTCCTTGGTTCTATTTCGATTGTGTTCAATTTTTCTGTTTGGTGGGAGCTCCATAGGTAACTCTTGAAACACCTTGCGATGTTTTTGAATCAGCTCTTGTATCTCTGGTTGTTTGTCCATATCTCCTTCACTTGTTAAAAGATCCATTTCTTAACATTGATGTATGTACGTTGGTGCGTCTTTCCGACGTAGCTTTTCCATCTTATGTGATGTAACCAGTTGTGTCGGAGGTGGTTGGAACCCATATAATTTGTGTGTTTCCCCGAACGCATGGAATTCAATAAAATGTTCTTGGTGATTTGCGGAGTATGTACCCAAGGTTTGTAACCACTGTATTCCTAATACTATGTCGACTCCTCCCAACAATACCGCAAAGAAATATGATTCTAAGTTATACTCTTGTATTTGTAACTTGACATGGTGACATTTTCCTACGTTGTCAATCTTCTTGCCATCTGCTACCATAACGTTCATGTTAGGTACTAGAAAAACAAATAGGTTAAATACCTTAGCAAGGTTGACATTAATCAAGTTATGGGTGTTGCCAAAATCGATGAGAACTGTGACGTTAATCTTTTTGTTATGTCCTTTAAGCTTCAATGTTTGCGGTTGGGAGATTCCAGTAATAGCGGCTAATGAGATTTGTGTGGTGTCGTCCTCGATTTCTGTGTGGTAGTCTTGTTGACTATTCGCATCGTTCTCAATTGGTTCCTTAACTTCCAACTCTGCTTCACAGGCATACAATTTCTTTTGTAAACATCTGTGCTTAGTGTTGGAGTTTGTGCAACTTCAGAAGTTGTTCTTATTGTCCTCCTTCAGGAGATGAACTTGTTGTAATTATTCATTTAAACCCTATAAAGAACAATGTAATCCTTGGGGAGAAAAGCCAGCAATAAAAGAATAAATAAAATAATAAAATATAAAATTATTTATTGAACACCCAAGTTAAGTCTGTCCCAGTTATTTTCTGGGTGGCAAAACAATATAATAGAAGGCACCCCTCCTCATTTCAGCACACAACAACAGCTCATCAACACAAGAGCAGTTCGCAGTTTTCTGGGAAAGACAGCAGCTCAGAAGAAGACTGATTTACGGGGTCTCATATTTGTAAGGCATTTCCTTATTTTTCTTTTCTTTCTTCATTGTACTTTGATCTCGAAATTATCATCTCTAGATGAAGGTTGCTGGGTTTTTCCCAATTGGGTTTCCCAGGTGAAAAATACTTGTGTTATTGTTATGTGTTGTGTCCATCTTCTAGTGATCCTATTGATAAATGCAATTAAGATATATTGCCATAATCTTTAAAAAAATCTAACATGGTATTAGAGCAGTACTAGAAGAAGCCATTGCCAACACTCTGTCGACAACCTGTCAAAACTAGGGTTTCATCTTTCAAGATCTTCACTCAACCTTTTGGCAGAAAAAGAGCCTTGGGCATTTCGCTCTAAGGAAGGTACATCTTTCTGTCGAAACAGAATTGGATTCTGAGCATTTTCAGTTTTGGCCTGTCACTGCTGCGAGAAATTAGGGTTTTTCATAGAAGTGGAATTTTTGAGTGAGCCCAGCATAGGATTGTTCTCCTCCTCATAAATTAAAATTTAGAGACCAAGATCGAAATTTTTGGTTGGGTAAAACTTCGGGAAAGTCAAACCGTAATTTGACCCCAAACCAGAAAACCAACAATGCAAAAGATCAATTCCAAATCCAGATCTACAATCAAGATGATCAGCATGAAGGTTGAAGATCGTCTGGAAGGGGCTTCCAATTTCATCCCCTGGAAGTCTAGGGTTCTTCTACTAGAAGAAAATGACCTATTATAGTTTGTAAAGGCAAAGGTCCCAAAACCAGAAGCCGAAGAGGACAAACCTCACTAGAGAAAGGATGATGCCAAAGCAAGGAGGATTTTAGTGGACTCAGTTAGAGATCACTTGGTTCCTCAGATATCAGAAAAGACGTCGGCGAGGAGGATGTTCAAAACCCTAAAGAAGTTATTTGAACACAGTAGCATCAATGTGACTCTCACATTGAGGAATCAACTGTCGAACATGAAGATGACGAAGTCCGAGGATATTGCCTCACATTTCATGAGGATCACCGAGTTCCGGGACAAGCTAAAGTCCAGTGGATACAATCTTAAAGAAAAGGATCTTGTCATGACCACCTTAAATGGTCTCCCACCATCTTGGGAGTCTTTCATCCAGACTATAAGTGGTCAAACCAAGTTGCCCAAATTTGATAAGCTAAGGGCAGAATGCACTCATGAAAAAACAAGAATTGCAACACGCCAAAGACTTCATGGTACTCAACCTGAGAAAAATCAAACGTTTGTATCACATACCAAGAAAGGGAAGGGAAGGGGAAGGAAGTCGTACATTCACAAGCATCAAGACAAGAGATCAAGTCCTCCCCCAGATCAGAAGAAACAAAAGAAGGTTCTATCTCATATCCAATGCTACAGGTGCCAAAAATACGGTCATTATTCCAGTAGCTATCAAAGCTCTCAGAAAAGGAAGCACGGAGCTTCAATTGCTGATGTAGAAGAAGACCCTCCTCATAAGGAGCCAAGGAAGGATGATCGTTTGGAGTTCTTCTAAGAAATGATATGAAGATCCAGATTGTGATGATCGTCAAGCAAGCATATGAAGACCAGAGGACCTTGACAGTGGGAGCCCACCCACACAACTACAAAAGATAAGTATTTTTACTCTAGTAGATTAGATCTGGTTGTTTTTTAATATGTTCTACACAGATCTACATTTCAAGTAGTTAACAAGTAGGCTCATCTAGTATTTGTTATACACATGATTGTTTAAATAGGTTGTCATGCTGCACAACCCATCAAGGATGACAACTCCTTTATAACATACTTGGAGTAGTACACACTCTTAACGGTATGCTATAATGGAGAGCATAAGCATCCAGATAATGGCCTTACGTGTGTTGTGTCGAAGCATTGACTAAAAGGTTGCCTACAGTATTTTGTTAATACATTTATTATGAAACATTGCTAACCATCTAACGGGATTTGACTTGTAGGGAATGCCATGATCTACAAGGACAAGCGATCCCATTGATATACAAATGGAACGGAAGCAGAAAGCCTCTAGAATCATGTATTATGACTCTCATACTTAGAATAATCTCATGCAGAGATTTGGTGATTAGAAGCAGAAAGCTTCTACGAATGTCGATCTATATGTTGCTTCAACAAGATTTACTCAACCGACTTCTAAGAGACGAAGGGAGTTATCCCTCAAAGATAAGGATTCTAGTCTATTACACATGATAGAAACCTGATGACACTGATGTTGTGATTCGAACAAGACAATTGAAGGATCCTTGATGAACCTGGTCGTCACCAGGATGGACAATTACTTTCCAGTCTACATCATGTGCTCAAGTTAGAACCTTCAGGCAAGAAGGGAACATTCGTGGGATATTGCAAGTCCTCAAAGGCTGACAGAATATACATCCCAGGATCGAGGCAAAATGAAATTAGTCGAGATGTAACTTTTGAAGAAGAAATGGCTATCCGAAAAGGAAGAGGATCAAATATGGAGATCAATGACGATGAAGAGATGAGATCATCTCCCCTCCAAACATTAAGAGGGAGTATGAAGAAATGAATAAATTGATCAGTTCCATTGATCCAGTTCAGCAAGATGATGCTCCCACAAATATACCAATAAGCCGAAAAAGACCCAGATGGGCACGACAGATTTTGCAGAATGCAAAGGAGCATGAAGTTCTGCATGGAGCAGATGGGAGGCCATATTTGTTGCCAAAGGGCTCTCTCAGAAAGAGGGAGTCGATTATGATGAGACATTTGCTCCTATGGCTCGATATGCTTCCATCAGATCGATTATTGCTATTTCATCTATGGGATGGAAGTTGTATCAGATGGATGCCATGACAACCTTTCTCAATGATATTGTTGACACATTACTTATTGGGATTAGGAGTATGATAAAGGCAGAAGAAGATTTTCCTAGGTCAAGGAAATTACACCATGGATATGTTGAAGAGATTCGGAATGTTGGACTGCAAGTCCATAGCTACTCTAATGGATGCAAATTTGAAGAAGTTGAGGAATTCTGCTTCAGATTCAAATTTGATTGATCCCACCATGTATTGCCAGTTGATTGGGTCCTTGAGGTATCCAACGAACACCATACTATACATTTGTTTTGTTGTGAATGCTCTCAGTCAGTTCATGTGTGAACTGAGGCAGATTCATTGGATTGCTGCAAAACATGTACTCAGATACTTACATGGCATGGGATATGATCTACGATATGACTCGGATTGTGACTTAAGATTGCAAGGGTTTACAGACTCAGATTGGTCTGGATGCACTACAGATAAGAAGAGCATTTCAGGATGTTGTTTTCAGTTTGAGTTCTGCAGTGCTTTCCTAGTACAATAGGAGGCAGAACTCAATAGCTCTCAATCCTGCAAAGACCGAGTATACGATTGCTAGTTCAGCAGCCAGGGAAGCAGTTTGGCTTTGTATACTTCTTGCAGGATTGTTGGCCAGATTCCAGATCCAACGGTGATTCACTGAGATAACCAGAGTTGTGTAGATGTTAGTGAATCCTGTATTTCATGACAAGTCAAAGCACACAGAGACTCAGTATCACTTCATACATGATATGGTGCAGAAAGGTGTGGTCGAGCTCCAGTAGTTCGACAGACAACCAGACTGCAGATGTTCACACCAAGCCTCTTCCCAGGATGAAGCTTGAATACCTTCGCGGAAGACTTGTAGTAGAAGAGAACATATCCCTCCTTGAGAGGGAGAGATGACTGAGAGACATTTACCATACTTTCACCCAGATACCTCTACTCGTCCAAGTTCTCAGCCAAGTATGGGAGAAATCCCATCGGCAGATGAGACGGACAAGTAGTAGATGGTCGGGTTCACCCAGGTACCTCTGCTCGTCAAGGGTCTTAGCCAGGTATGGGAGGAATGCCATCGGCAGATGAGACAGACAGGTAGTAGATGGTCGTGTTCACACAGGTGCCTCCTTTATTCTCTAGGCCTCTAAACTAGACCTTGTTCCTTCCCTAAGTTGTGGCGGTGTATATCTTGGATTTCCTGTGTATGCTGATTGGAGGGGGATCTATTTTGAGTCGTCTTGGTCGACATTAGTATGAACGGATTTACTTTCAATAATCCTGGCTTTACGTCGTGCTTCCTCCATGGTAGAGATGTTATGTAGCTCTAGTTCATCACGGATGTGCTCTTTTAGATAGTGTATGTAGGTCTGTAGTTGTTGGTCATTGGTTAACTCTAGAACTCGAGTTGACAGCGCTTCCCATTCACATGTGTACTCATCGACACTATTTTTTTGCTGTAACCTTGTGATTTTGGCAAAGAAGTCTTTTTCTTAAACACCCTGGAATCCTTTGATGAGGTCGTTCCTGAAGCTAACCCAGTTGTGAGAACATATTCTTGCAGTATTCTTCCACCATAAGTACCAGTTGTAAGCGTTGCCTTCTAGATGCATGGAGGCGTATTTAATTTTCTCGCCGTCGTAATGGATGTTGTGGATGTCTAGGTATTCCTCGGCTTTGTTAATCCATGCAATGCACTGTCGTTCGTCCCTGTCATATTTGGGTAACTCGACTTTCACCCGTATTTGACGTCCTTGTGTATATGAGGCTAAGGACGACATGTTGAATAAAGGATCTGGCTACTCCGGTGTTCTGGGAGAGTTTGGTTGCAGGTCATTTGATATTTGTAATTTGTCCAAGATGGCGGTTAAAACTACCTGATTTTTCTTTTGGTCTTCCTGCAGAGTGAGGAAGCTATTTTCTATTCGTGACGTAAATAGTGTCCATTTTGATGTCAAATTGTCACTAGTTTGTTTAATCTTTGCCTAGAGTTCCTCGTAGTTCTTGCTAATCTTCTCATTGATTTGATCAAACCGAGCATCCATTGATCTGGTGATTGCTAGAATCTTCTTGGTGTTGAACGTGGATTTATTTTTATTTGTTGTATGCTGCCAGCCCGCCACGATTCTTTTTTTTTAATAATTATAATAACTATTATTATTATTATTATATAGTTTTTGTTTTTTTTAAAATAATAATAATATTAATAAACAGTAGTATTAATAAATATTATTAATATTAAAGTAGATTGAATAATAAATATTATTAACAAACAATAATATTAATAAATATTATTAATATTAAAGTATATTAAATAATAAATATTATTAATAAACAAAGTATATTAAATAATATTTATTAATAACAAACGACCGTGGAAGAACGTGGATGATGGAGGCAGCAATAGGAGGTAGAACGACGACGATAATGGAGTAAGTAGCGAAGGTGATGCAGGTTGGGGCATGGAAGTAGGGGGATGGCAGAGAGGGAGTAAGGTGGGAGAAGGTGCTAGCGGAGAGGGGTGGAAGGTGGGATAATGGTGGAGAATGGCGCGCGACGAAAGGGTGGCCGAGAGGAGACGCGGATGGAGCAGCAGCAGCAGGAAGCGTTGAGTGGAGAGGATGATGGGAGAGGCGGCGTTGAGAGGGTTGAACGTTGGCATTTGAAGGGAGATGATTGGGACATGGCGGACAGGTGCGTGGCGATGATGAAGGGAGCAGATTGGGAGAGGCGGAACGAAGGATGGGAGAGGATGTGGCTGCGGCGGTGTGGAGTGATGGGCTAAGGAGCGTGTGGGCAGAGCAGAATGGTGGCGTGAGGGAGGGGGCACGTAGATGGAGGAGGAAGCGCAGCACAACGTGTGGGCAGCGCAAAAGAGAGGGGAGTGCAGAAAATATGGTTGGATGGTGAGAGTGAGGTGCGTTGGGAGCAGCGGAAGAAAAATCGATGAAGGGATGAAAGGAAGGTGGTGGTGTGGTGTCGAGAGCCGGGAGGCTCTGATACCAATGGAAGAATAAAGGAAGATGAAAGTAAAGAATGTAATGTAGAAATGTATATTTTATAATGTAGAAGATGATTTACATATTAAGTGCCCCGGGTAATTTATACCCTAAGTGGGGAAGAGAGGTAAGTCACCTCTTAGTTTAATTACATTAATTTACTAAAATTAACCTAGCTTAATATTTAAATTTGGCATTTGTTACACTTGCATGGCACAAGACATCCAATATGGATACAGCACGTATGATTGGTGTTCGTTGGGAGAGCTTATACAGGTTGAGCACACAACCAGTTCAAGCACTGGTACACGATTATGCCAGTTTGGGAGAGCTATGGCATCGGAGACTTGCTCATTTACACTATAGAGCTAGTCCATCTTTGAGGACGACGCTGACAAGACTACTAGTTCTCAACGTAGATCGTGATGGCATCTGTAGAGGATGTGCACTTAGCAAGAATGCCAAGAGATCTTTTTCATGCAGTGAGAGCAGGTCCAAAGGGATTTTGGATCTAGTACATTCTGACTTGTGTGGACCCATGACAGTTGCTTCATTGAGTGGATATTATTACTACGTGACCTTTATTGATGATTATTTACAGAAGACTTGGATCTACTTCCTTAGGGTCAAAGAATCTGAAGAAGTGTTGTCTAGATTCAAAGAATTCAAGGCACAAGTCGAGAGCCTGACAATAAAGAGGATCAAAGTCCTGAGATCAGATAATGGAGGAGAATACACCTCTAAATACTTCAGCAATTGCTGCAAGGAAGCAGGAATTAAGAGGGAGTACACAGTTCCCTACAACCCTCAGCAGAATGGGTGGTAGAAAGGAAGAACAGGTTGATCATTGAGGAAGCCAAAGCCATGATATATGACCAGGGTCTTCCTATGTTCTTATGGGCAAAAGCTTCTAGTACAGCAATATATGTGCAGAATCGATGTCTACATAAGAACCTGAAGAACATGACTCCAAAAGAAGCTTTCACGGGTGTGAAACCCGAGGTAGGACACCTATGTATCTTTGGTTGCTTAGTCTACATTCATGTGCCCAAGGAAAAGAGGACGAAGTTAGAACCTTCAAGAAAGAAGGGAACATTTGTGGGTTACAGTGAAGCTTCAAAGGCTTACAGAGTTTACCTCCCAAGATCGAGGCAAATCGAAGTCAGCAGAGATGTCACCTTCGAAGAAGAGATGGCCTTCAGAAAGGCAAGAGCATCAGACATGAAGATTGATGATGAGAAGCCTGAAGCTCCTAAGGAGATGATATCATCTCCCCCTCCAGCAGTTCAAAGGGAGTCAGTTGAGAAGGATGAGCCAGTCAATCACATTGATCCAGTACAACCAGCATATGTTCCCAGAGACGTTGTTGTTGGCCAGAAGAGGCCTAGATGGGCACAACAAACATTGCAGGAGGCAGAGGGACATGAAGCTCCCTGTGGTACCTTTCGTGAAAGCAAGAGACCTCAGAGATTCTCGAACTATCTAGCATTGATGAGCCACATTATTGATTCAAAGCCCACCAGCTATGAGAAGGCTTCTAGCCAGTAGTTATGGAAGGATGCCATGATAGAAGAATACCAATCCATCATGAAGAATGATGTGTGGGACGTTGTGTCAATACCTGAGGAGAAGCCAGTAGTAACTTCCAAGTGGATATACAAAATCAAGCATGGAGTAGATGGCAATGTTGAAAAACACAAGGCTAGATTCGTGGCTAGAGGATTCTCTCAGAAAGAGGGAATTGATTATGACGAGACATTTGCTCCGTTGGCTTAATAGACTTCAATCAGGACTATTATTGCTATTGCCTCAGCCATGGGATGGAAGCTCTGCATAGTCTGGGATTGACCAAAAGTGATACAGATCCCAACCTTTACTACAAGGTTGTGGATGGTGATCCATTGATTTTGGTTCCCTATGTTGATGATTTGTTCCTCACAGGATATGAGGAACTTATTAAATGGTGTAAGGAGAAGCTAGCCTCTGAGTTTGAAATGAAAGATACTGGATTGATGCACTACTTCTTAGGATTAGAAGTATGGCAGAGGCCTGACATAATTTTCTTGAGCCAAGGAAAATACACCATTGACATACTAAGGAGATTTGGCATGATGGACTAAGAGTCCATGTCCACACCGATGGACGTGAATCTGAAGAAGCTGAGAGATTCTACTTCCAATTCAAATTTGATTGATCGTAATATGTATCACCAACTGATTGGATCTCTGATGTATTTGGTCAAATATAGACCAGATATATGTTTTACAGTGAATGCCCTCAACCAGTTTATGAACGAGCCAAAACAGATACATTGGGTCGTTGCAAAACACATATTGAGATATTTGCATGGCACTATGGGACATGGCCTACAATATGCTTCAAGAGATGACTTGAGATTGCAGGGATTTTTTGTTTCTTATTGGGTCAGGAGTGCTATGGATAAGAAGAGCACCTTCGGGTGTTGCTCCAATCTAAGATCTGCCATGATTTCCTTGTGCAGCAGGAAACATACCTCAATAGCACTCAGTACTGTAGAGGCCGAGTACATTTCCGTATGTGTTGCAGCTCAAGAAGTTGTGTGGCTCCGGAAACTCCTTGCAGGATTGTTTGGCCAGACTCTAAAGCCAACATTGACTTACTGCGACAACCAAAGTTGTGTACAGCTATCAATGAATCCAGTATTCCACAACAAGTTGAAGCATATTGAGATTCAATACCACTTCATTCAACATATGGTGCAGAGAGGTGCAGTCGAGCTACAGTATTTTTCGACGAACGACCAGACTACAGATATCCTTACCAAGTCGCTTCCTAGGATAAAGTTTGCATACTTTCATGAACAGCTTGGTGTAGTGGAGATTACATCCCTTGTTGAGAGGGAAGGATATGTTATGTGTGAACTCTATGTCCTAATGTAAACACCTATGACATGTGCCTAGCAGAGGGTAAAATGAGCAAGTCTAACTCGGTCAAATTGAGTTTGACTCTTGTTAAATTTCGAGTTAAAACTAGACTAGTGATTAATCGTGCATCAAATTTGCGTTGACTGAGTCAATCTCGGTCAAACTGAGTTTGACTCGCGAAAATCAGGAGAAAATTGTTGAGGATCCAATCACAGCCAAACTGAGCAAAACAGAAGTATGGCTTGCGATCTTGGTAGCTATTTAGTGCTGTAGAAAATCACACCATATTATTTAGTCCCCGTCCTCCTAGCTCTTTTGGTTTCGATAAGTTTTCTCACTTTCCCAGATGGATCCTTTCCTCTTGATTGCCTTTCCAAAGATACTTGAAGACAATTTCTTTGATTTTGTTGAAATTTTATACTGAGTTCCAAAGTTATACTGTACTTGTCTAGTTTTTCCATGAAAGAGTCAAACTCTTGGCTCTGTTGCCTCGTCGGGTTTTTGCAGTTACATTGCTTTAAAGTTTATATACAGATACCTTTGAGGAAAGGGTTAATAAAAGAAAAATCTCCCTTTTGAAAGTTCTATAGGAGATTGGAAACTCCGTGGAACTTTGGTAGTCTGGTGGCTAAAAGATAACAAAACAAAGGAGTAAACCTAAATAAGTAAAACCCTGCAAAACGAAGCAGAGAGCAAAGGACGAACGTGTGTAGCAGAAAACTTAGAAGGTTGGCCGTATCAGGTGCAGAGGCGAAGAAAAGAATATAACAGTAACAAAATAATTGAGTACAGTATTGAACTCCCCCGCACTACCTTCTAGGAAACTTCCAGAGATAGTTAACGGACGGACACTTACAAACCTCCATTAATACTTATATTCAGTTCTGATAATTGCTTTCTTTTAACGATACTTTACAATTATTTTTATTTTAAATTGCAAATGATTTAAGCGAAAAGAGAAGAAAGGAACCANATATATATATATATATATATATATATATATATTGATTCGATACTTTGCATACTTCGAGCTGTAAATGATCGGATTTTAATCGATACTCTGCATACTTTGAGCTGTAAAATTCGATACTTTGCATACTTCGAGCTGTAAATGATCGGATTTTAATCGATACTCTGCATACTTTGAGCTGTAAAATGATCCGATAAATAGAACATCCAAATACAGAAACTTTTCAATGAAACTTGGCATGCACTGTAAGACGAACGAAACATGTGATCGAGATAAATTACCTGCCACTGAATTGCAGGTGCGATGCCTAGGGTTTGTTGATAAAACCCTATCTCTGTACACCTCCGTTCGACATGTTTCCCACTCGCTCTCGGTGGAAGAAATAGGAAATAGCGATCATTTATTCGCAAAATGGATGTCAGCTGGCCTTGTTCATACGAATGGCTAAATTTCGCTTGCCTCCAGTGTATCGGACGATTGCAGAAGCCTCCTGCCGTTCACGGCGGCCATTTGGACCGTCGGATTCGTCAGATGGTATGTGGATTTCGTGATAGGAAGTTAGGAACGGATGACTCTAAACAGTAGCGAGGTTTTGTAGGGCCACATTGTGGTGTACTTTTTGCACGTGTTTTAGCGGTGGTGGATGGAAATTACTTTTTTCTTATTTTGCATGGGGATCCGTTCTCCTAAAATTTCAATCGTTTCTTATGTTTGCCTTTTGGGGACTTTGGAACTTCTCGGACACATTTCCAAATGGTCGAGGACTTCATTGAAGACCCTGAGACTTTTTTCGCCATATCCTAAACGTACTCCAAAAAATAGGAGACTTTTAGGGGACATCCCTGAAGTCTCTAGACCAATCGAGGACTCCCACATATCCCCTTTCCTGTACATTAAAAAAAAAAAAAAATTAAAAAATTAAAAAACTTAAAACCCTAATGCTTAGATAAACTCTTCATTTTGCATATAAATTTCAAGTTTTAAACTTTAAAGACTAAAATATTTTTGTGATTACATTTGTAGACTTTAGTCTTTTATGTTTCATGAATGATTCATAACTCTTGATTTTTAAATTGAAATTGAAATTTTTCAGTTTTTGAATTTTTTAGTCTTTTTATAAAATTTCTATGACAGATATTTTAATTTCATGCTGCAATCATGTTTTGATTTTTCATTTTTATGACTCATTTATCTCAATCAAAGGCTGCAAACATGTATGTTTTGATGTTTCAATGTTTCATTGTTTTATGATAAAAATTCATGGAAGCTATTTTAATATTCTGCTGCAAAGATTTTTTATTTTATGATTTATCTCTCTCTCTCTCTCTCTATATATATATATATATTATTTTTAAATTTTATATTATATAATTGTTGTCCCTAACCTGCTATCCCTGAAAATTGGAGGTGCGGTCTAGCCGTCCCAGAAACTCGTCTCTGCGTCCCCCCGTCCCCGAGGCCAGTGCAACATAGCTTTTTTCATCGATAAGGAAAAGTTTTTTCTCCTTTTAATCATATATTGACATTTTTGTCAACTTGTGGAATAAGCCATGGACTTCGATAGGCAAATTGTCATTGACACTTTGTTCGTCAAATATTTGTAAAAATTTAGGTACTCATCCTTAAAAATAATTGAATTTTAAATGTGTGGTAAAAATCATAATAAAAAAATAAATGTAAATGTCTAAAATGTTGTAAAAATTTAGATAATCATCCTTTAAAAAAAATTTGAATTTTAAATGTTTGGTAAAACATAATAAAAAATTTAAAAAAATGTAAATGTATATAACATTACGAGAATTGTCAAAAAAAAAGTTATCAGTGGATGTATTCAAATTCCTAACACTTCAATCATTCACTTTCGTTCGAGCGAAGAAATAAAGAGAAAATTGGGTGAATATTGTTGTATAAAAAATTATATAACATAACATCAATTAATAATAATAAATTTCAATATTAATATTAATTTAATATATATTAAGGTCTGGGAGGGGAGGAGGAGCTCGTGCTCAGCGTTTAGGGAAACCATGGCGTCGTGGGCCAATACGGCAGGCTGATGAGATCAGCAGACATGGGGTGGCGGTATACCTTGGAGATAGCCCACTGTCACGATCATCTTGAGGTTTTCACCAGACTAGGGCGTGTGCTTTTAGTTAACAAGTATTGTTAGGTTTTTACTATTTTTTCCTTTTTACTATAACCATGACAGAAGATGAACAAGATGACTATTCCAGTGATCCTTTGGAGGTGGAAGATATTTGGGTTTTGCCAGCTATAAGTGGGGTTGCTGAGGTGGAGGATCCTCCTTTGACATGGGTTGGAGGTTGTTCAACAAACGTTTATTCACATGTTCAGCTTGTGGAAGGGTTTTCCCCATCGGAGTTTTTGTTATCTTCTCCTTCCCCTTTCCAGATCCTTGAAGTAGCACAGTCTGTACCGGGTGAGGGTTTTGTTGGTGACGGTGCTCACTAGAAGTCGGGGTTTGGGGACGCAACATTGTCGGTGGAGACGGTATTTGCAGGTTCTTTAGCTGATCGGGGCATTTCAGGATCGTGTCCAGCGGCGGCCCATGGTGGTGGTACTTATCCCCTCAGGTGCACAGGAAGTGAATCCTTGCGTGTGGAGGAACCAAGGTCTCTCGGTCGTTTCATCGGGCCCCTGGAGCAAAGGGGTTGCCCTAGCCCAGTCTGGGAAGGGGTTTTTGGCTCTGGCTCTAACAGTGGAACAGAAGGCAAGGTCAGGAGCAGAGGAGCTCATAGGTGAAACCGCAAAAGCTGGGTAAAATCTAGGAGGGTTGGCTATACCTACGCTCTGGGTGAGGACGTTGGCTAGCACCAGATTTTGCACATGACAAACCAGATGTTGGTTGGTCGCATTTTAGGTAGAAGTTTTTCACCGCAAACAATGGTGCAATGGGCTGAGACTAACTGGCTTGCGGCCCTGGGCATAATTCCGAAAGTGGTCACTCTCACCAGAGGATGGTATGCTTTCAATTTCCATCAACTGGAACATCTACAGTGGGTAATAGTGTGGAACTGGACAGTGGATCACTCACCCATGTTGATCAAACCTTGGCATCCATTATTCGATGCGAGCAGGGAAAGGGTCGACATTGTGCCTTTGTGGGTGATATTGTCAGGGATCCCTTTATAATATTGGACCGAAGAACATCTGAAAAACATTGGTAATATTATGGGGATGTTTCTTGAAGCATATCTCTCTTTTAATGAGACCAAAATGTAGAAGGTTTTCAGGATATTGGTCAACCTCAATATCCGTGAAGGGTTAGCAGAAGAGTTCATGTTGAGTTGGGGACCTTTTCATATCAAGCAAATGTTGGATTATGAAAATGTCCCATTCTGTTGTAGGAGATTCCATGCCTATGGACATCTGGTATCTGACTGCAGACTTCTTGTTCAAACCCTCAATGGACGTTGGTCGTGACATGATGCAAAGGAGACATGGGTGACTAAAGGACTTGTTGGACCATCCTTTTCTCATCCCCCGACACCTGTGCATCATCTATGTGTTGAAGTTGAGGACAACAAGCAAGAGGAGGAGGAGGCGGGGCCTCTGTCAGTGGTGGAGGTGGACAGATAGGTTGATATCTAGTTTTTGAAGGGGACTCCCTTTCCAGGTACTTTCACTCTCTCCCTTTCCTTTAATTTCATTGCAAATAATCTTAATCTTTTTTATTTGGACTGGGTGGAAGGTAAAAAAAAATTTACTATTACTTCTTCACCTAAATTGGTTATTCTACCTATCTCTGCTGCACAAATGGAGGAACCCCCCTACCTTCAGTTTCTAAACCTGTTATTGAAGAAGTTAACTCTCCCTCTTCCCCCCCTGACTCGATGAATTCTGGATATTTCTTAAGATCATGCTCCAAGTTGGCTACAGGGGGTTTGGGAAAAACTTCAAACTTGACCCCTAAGGGAAGAGGAAGGAAATATTTCATTGCTAAGGCATAGTCCAAAGCAAAAATGGATCTCCTGGAAGGGAAACAATAGTCCATTGAGAGAGCACTTAAAGCAGTGTGTGCCTAGAAGAAGGGTCATAGATGAAGCTTATGTCTTTTAACTGCTAGGGTCTGGCTGGTCCCCATAAAAGATCAACACTAAAGAGGGTGGTAGGCCTAGAACACCCTGATATTTTGTTGATACAAGAAACTTTAGGAGTAGGAGAAGTGGTTAAAGATAGGCTAGGAAGTTGGTTCCCAGGGTGGAATTTTGAGACTCTGGATGCTAGAGGCTATTTTGGAGGGGTAGCTATCAGTTGGAATGAAAGCTCTATTAAGGTTTTGAACCTTTGGGGGTTGGAATCGGTCCCTGGCTTGGAATTCAAGGCTTTGGATCTAGAGGTCTATTTCATTGTTTTTAATATCTATGGTTTGTATTTAAAGAGGATCCCATTATGGGACTCCCTTTTTAACAACTCTCTTTTGGAAGGAGATATGGTGATTTTAGGGGGAGATTTTAACTTCTCCTTGGGGCAGTATGAGGTATGGGGACCTCATGTTTGTGTTGATCTGCTGACGGATTATTTCACACAGAAGCTGGTAGAAAGGAACTGGATAGACATTGAACCAAACATACTTAAGACAACTTGGAAAAACAATAGATGTGGAGAAGGGAGAGTGGCGAAGAGGTTGGATCATTTCCTGTTGGTTGAACAGGTGGTGGACAAGCATCATCAGATCAGGCAATGGGTGGGGTGTGGTGGGCAGTCAGACCATCTACCTATCTTTCTGGAACTAAAAAATGGACCAACAAAACCTCGAAGCCCATTAAAGTTCAATAAGACTTGGTTAAAAGGTGAATCTTTTAAATTATTGATCTCTTCAAATTGGCTCCCTTATGATCCAAGTCTTGAGAGATCTGCGGCCTTCCAGTTTGCAGCAAACACCAAAAAGTTAAAGGAAGCTATCAAAGAATTGTCTATCGATAAGAGGCATCGAGAGGACGGGGAATTGAAATAGGTTGAAAAGGACCTTTCTGAATTACTTGAGAAAGATGGGGGGGTATGTTGACTCAGGTGGATAAAGATACTCTAATAAGGTTGGAAGGCAGAAGGAACACCTTGCTGTTAGAGAAGGAGGAGACATGGAGATTGAAGAGTAGGGCCACCTGGGCGGAATGTGGGGATGAAAATACCAAGTTTTTTCATGCTTTTGCAAGAGGAAGGAAAGCTCAAAATATAATCTGGAGTTTATTGGATGAACATGGTGATACTCACACCACCTTTGAAGAAATGGACAGGATTGGGGTGGAACGTTTCAAGAACCTCTTTAAAGCACCAGCCCAGGCATCTATTGCAGAAGTCATCAGAATTTCTCAACTCTTTCCAAGGTTCATTGAGGAAGAAGACAAGAGAACCCTGATGGAGGAAGTATCAGAAGAAGAACTAAAGGAAGGCCTGCATAGTTTTCAGAAGGATAAAATCCCAGGACCTGATGGTTGGACGATTGAATTATTTTTGGAACTGTATGATCTCCTGGGAGGAGATTTACTGAAAGTTGTGGAGGATACTAGACTCTCCGAAAGGATCCTGAGCAGTTTCAATTCAACATTTATCGCTTTAATTCCAAAAGTTGACAATCCTGTTTCTTTGAATGATTTTAAACCCATCTCACTCTATAATTGTATCTACAAGGTGGTCTCTAAGGTGATTGCAAGAAGATTTAAGGAAATCTTATCAAACCATATCACAGAAGAACAATTTGGTTTCCTAGAGGGGAGACAGATCCATGAAGCCATAGGGGTTGCTCAGGAAGGGATTCACAGCTTAAAAACAAAAAATCTCAGAGGAGCAATAATTAAAATTGATTTGTCCAAAGCCTTTGACAAATTTAGTTGGCTATACATTCGTTTGCTGCTGACTCATCTTGGATTTGGAATCACTTTTATCAGATGGATCATGAGATATATTACTACAGTATCTTTTTTAGTCATGATTAATGTGGCTGCCTTTCCTTTTTTCCATGCTGAGAGAGGGCTACGACAGGGATGCCCACTATCCCCTCTGCTCTTCCTACTGGTTGTTGAAGGTATGAGTAGGAAGATAAGGGATGCAAAGAGCCATGGAACTTTGAAGGATATTCAAATCTTTCAATATCTACAAATAACCCACCTATTTTTGTAGACTATCTCCTCATTTGCTACTCAGGACCAGTGTGAGACTCAAATACCATTCAGGGGCATTATGGTCTCTTCTCCAAAGCCACAGGGATGGAGATCAATTCGACGAAATCTACTTTAACCTTGCATCTTCTAAGGGCCAAAGAGGTACCCTTTTGATCTGGAAGGTCTAGATGAAGGATTGAAATGCCTACGGTTTTCCTTAAAGCCCAATGAATGTCAAAAGCAGGATTGGACGTGGCTCTTGGACAAGCTGGAAAAGCGTCTGAATGTTTGGAGTCATATGTGGATTTCTAGATCAGGGAGACTGGTGCTTGTAAAAGTTGTGTTAGAAGCAATCCCAGTTTACTGGATGTCCCTGGCTTGGATCCTAAAAGGCATGCTGGAAAAAGCAAGACGAACCTGCTTCAAGTTTTTGTGGAGTGGTAAACAGGAAGTTGTTGATTGCATGGGCAGACCCGGGTTTACTATAATCAATCAACAACACCCCTAACTCACTGGCCCTTTCGGCGACAGACCGCGAAGCGATTTGAAGTCTCACCCGAAGTGAATCTAATGGGTTGGCCAAGACTCAAGTGTCTTGGACCAGGTTCTGCGCATCCTACGTCTCTTCTCTTACTCCTGTGAATCCCAAGGTCAGCTATCTCTGCGCATCGCACGTCCTCGTCTACTCGCAGCACTTTTAGCCATGCGATCCTTATCCACGCGCAAGTCGCACGGTTTCTTCCCTCGTCGCACAACTTCCACTTACTCACAATATCTCCAACCTTATCGCATCTCTGCGCACCGCAGGACACCCAACCTCTCCTCAACGCCAAGCCCTCAGCTCGCAGTATCGCGCACCGCAGCTCCTCTGCCAGTGCGATATCGCCTCCCTGCAATATCTTACCACTACGACTTTGCACTCTTAGCGTTGACTGTGTCGATGTGCGAAGCTCTACTTCCCAGAAGTTATATTGTGATTAAATGGTCATTAGAAACAGACGTAAAGGAGTTTTTAAGCAGCTTACTAAAATACTTCAACTTATCTCTATCTTCTTGCATTATTATGAGATGAACAATACATACATTCACTTACTGCAACTAACATCATATGCATAGCAACAAGTAACAATAAGCAAGTACAATCACATTCATGCAACACATAACACGCAGATTTAACGTGGTTCACCCCCAGGATGGGAGCTACGTCCACCAAACTGTGCTTTTATTATATATCTTGAGGGAAGTTAGCACAGTCTGTTGCACCGCATATGCAGCGCGAGATCTCTTCTAGATCTCTGGCCTATTTCTATCTCTATATTGCCTTTCTTTCAATATATCCTTCCCTCTCTTCCTCTCTGTGGATGGTTACATACAGACTCCAATGACTCACAGACAAGCTAAGTGTCTGGATCGTTACAACACAGTCTGTCTGATTGACTCCTAAGTCTACTTCAAAATGATCTACTGACCAACTACCGACTCATCCTATGAGCCAACCAACTGGCTAACTGACTGATTAGCTAACCCTTTACAATACAAAATGCAAGCTTTTATAGGCGGCCTGAAGGTCTCGCCATTACAACACTGTGGGCCTGTCCCAACAGTAACCCCAAACCCAATTAGTGACAGTCGGTCCTCTCTGTCCTTGAGGTAGCCGCTTCTCGTCACACCACAGCTCTCTGCAGTCTTCCATGCTTCCCGGCACTGACCATGGGTACTATGCACCGCTTCTCTTTCTGTCCTTCACCTTCAATGCTTGAGCCTCGTTGCTCCTTCTTCTTTATGAGGGTCGCTGAGCCCTCCTGTCTTCCGCCGCTGCCTTCAATGCAGTGGTTGAGCTTTCTTCTCTCGGCCGCTCAGGTCCCGTTGCCTTCTTGCCTTTTCTACCCCAAAAGTCATGGTTTCCGGCTCTGCTCTCCAGCTGGAAACGTGCTACGGCATCGTAGCTCTGCCTTGTCCTCTTTCCGCCAAAACTAGCAGCTTCTTCTGTAGCTGCGGGACCCTGCTCCAACAGTCCCCTAACACTTACTTGTGGCTTGTCCTCGAGCCACCTGCAACATGCTTCTCCTGCTGCAACTTATCCTTCGCCTCCTGCGAAGTGCGCTGTAACCTGCCTTGAAGTCCTACGACTTCATTCTTCATCTCCTCGACACACTGTTTTGCCGAATCAAGCAATGCTTGATCAATCTTGGAGTCCTCTGTTCCTTCAATTTTCTCTCCGGTGGTCGTGAATTCCTTCACCTTCTGCTCAACCATGTCAACTAATTCTGTGATTTGCTCCTGAAAAGGCTGAAGCAGGTCAGTGATGTGCAGCTCCTTTGTCCTTAACTGCTGCACCTCTTGCTGTAATTGGTTCATCTCCTTCGTTTTCCTCATCTTCTGAAGCGCTTCCAGGCTCTTGATTTCTTCTTTCATGGCCACTGCAGTGTTCTCTACTTGCTGTATACTCTGTTGGATCTCGACCTTCTGTGGTGGCTCGTCTAACTCGGCCCATGTGGTTGTTCCTTTGCGCAGCTCGGTCTCTGTATACCAGTTCCTTGGAACTGTGTCCAATGTGTGAATGAATCTGTGAACCCATTCATCCTCTGGAATGTCCAACCAGTTCTGTTCACATGTCTGAATGTGTATCCTAGGGTCAGTTTCTCCTGTGTACTTGTGCTGAACATACCTTCTGTCATCAGAAAATCTGATCGCCATTAGTCTTTTGATATTATCCCATGATGCGATACTCTCTTTGTGCGCATACCACCACCTTGCAGGTGTGGCTCGAACTGCAAGGTCCATATTTGTTGCTCGATCTGTTCAAAAAAATCCTGGATATCCGTCAGACCATGATATGATGGAGTCTCAGCGATCTCAGCGCCAATCCATCGCAGTGACTTACTTATAAACGCACATCTGCGTGATGAGACTTCGTAAAGTCTGTTCTGCCAGTTTTCTAGACCAACATCCGAATCTGATGCGCATGAGCTGTCGCATCGCCAGCTAATATGCCCTTCTGCGGTTGGATTGATATAGTCATTCTGGTTCGCAGTCATCTGGTAGAGACTATCGATGTTATGTGCCTCTTCCTCTGCTCGGATAGGTTCAATATATCTAGGTCCTTGGTAAGGATACAGCGGTGCGATGACCCGGATCTGCGCATCCTCAAAGGTCATTTGTCTTTTCTTTAGGTCAATGACAGCTTTGCTGCCAATTGCCCAATCAATACTCAATAGTGCTGGATATGGTCGACTGTCACCAATGATTTCTATAACTTCGAAGTCCACAAAAGTACGAACTCCGTCAATATCAACTGGCACTTGGGGTAGTCGACCCAATGGTGATACTCGCTGCTGATTAGCTAATCTCAGGTGGATAGGTGATAGGGCTAATTGAGGACTACCCATCTGTTCCCACGTCTGCTTAGTTAGAACATTGACCTCTGATCCTAGGTCTAAGACAACCTCATCCATTTCAAACTCACCGATCTGGGCTGTGAATTTCATCTCTCGTCCTGTCCTTGTATGTCTTGTAATATTATGGACAGCGCGGTGTGCACTGCCCGAGAGAGAGGGTTGCTGATACTGATCTATCATACGCTGTAGCTCACCGACAGCTTTATCATTTCTCAGGAGTTTCAAGCAGCTATGCAGGAAAGCTTGTACACTTCCTGTCGATTCATCCTCGTCACATCTTCTCGATGTGGTAGCCTGCTGTGCCTGCTCAGGGCTATCGCTACAAGGTACTTGCTGCGGTACGCCCCTAGACGGCGGTACCTGCGGTCCTGATAGTGTAGGTTCATCAAAGGAAACCTTAGCTTCCTGAAAGGTCTCCTTATTCTTCTGTAGGTCGAGTGCTGTTGCTTTACTAGGAGCTCTACGCACCCACCCCTGACTTGTGTTCTTTCCGGTCTCCTGCGATGTGCCACTGGTGGAAGCACCGCTCCGAGTCACAATGTTGACTCTTGGTTCTGGTTCTGCCTTCTCAGCAACGATAAGTTGGATGTTCTGGTGTGTGGCTGGTTTAGGGTCTCTGATCTTAGCTATCAGGATAGGACTCTCTTCTATGGTATGATCATAAGATTTGCAGTAGTTACAAGTAGTAGTGGCGTTTTGACAGTCCCTAGCATAGTGTCCTGTGATTCCACAATTATAACAAGTGACCGGTCCACGACCTTGGCCAAAACCTCCTCCTCGTGCGAAGCCTCCTCCTCGGCCTCGTCCTCTGAATCCTCCTCCATGGC
>LPNX010199060.1:3171-16276 GCA_001517045.1 Pseudotsuga menziesii | reverse complement strand
TATATATATTCTGGCAGGGTCTTGACATCCTCTCTTATTTCCCTCAAACAAAAGACATTCCGGCTCCAAGGATCATCACAGAAGAAACGATTGATATAACCATACCTTGGGCTTTCTTTGATGGGGCATCACAAGATGAAAAATGTGGGGGCGGTGCCATTTTGTTCCTCAATCAAAACCACCACTACCAGATTCAAATGGGCCTTGGGACACTGACAAACAATTTTGCAGAACTATTGGCTTTAAAATTGCTCCTTGTTTTTGCTATTGAAAAATACTGTAGAAGGATTCCGATCTTTGGAGACTCCTTATTAATTATCAACTGGATAAACAAAGTTCAAAGACGCAGGAATATTGCTCTCCTTGCTCTCTTTGAGGAAGTTAATAGGCTTATGACAAATTTTGACTCTATAACATGTCGTCATGTCTCCAAGGAACAAAACGCATATGCAGATCGCCTTTCCAAGTCAGGACTAGCCCTATAACATGGCACTTGGAAATTCCTGGAAAATAGAGATGCAGAGGTATATGAGTTATTTCATGGACCCTTCATTGATATACAGTCAAGGGAGGACAATCTATAGATAAACTCATAAATGCTTTGACTCATATGATAGACCATAACATCATGGTTTCTATTTGTGAACAAAATACAGAGCACTCTTGCTGCAAATACCAAAGGGAAGATGCAAATAAGGCACCAGTTTTCATCAAAGACCTAGTCTGCCCCAGCACACAGAAGACTCTTTTTGGACCATTCGTTTTCTTTTTTGTTTCTGTCCAAAGCAGCTACTCTCTCAAAAACAAATTTTTTGACGATAACGAAGAATGTAAGGCTCTACAAAGAGCTCAGATTTTGTGTGGAACTGTTATTTAGCGGTTTACATAATACTTGTAATGCTCTATTTGGATTAATACAATTCAAGTTTTTTTTCCTCCGGTAATATATATATATATATATATATATATATATATATATATATATTAAACAATTATATTGTTATAGATAACAAAGGAAAACAATGGAATCTAAGGACGGGCATGTGAGGGTTTTGACAGGAGGGATGATTAAGGTTTAATCCCTCCCAACTGCTCGTAGGCATGGCCTACAACCTGTGACGGTCAGGCCAGCAGGCAGTGGAACCAGAATAGTGAACAGGAAAGAGGGCACACGATGTTTTGTGCGGCTCCAGGCAGGGTTATTTACTTCATTTGACAGGTTTTTTCTGGGTGGTAAGTTTTTTTTTCTACTTTTACTGAGGTTTACTTTTTCTTGTGGCAATATGACGGAGGAGGACCTCGTGGACTACTCTCCTGATCCACTGGAGGAGGGTATATTTAGGTTTGCATCGGTGGGACACTTGGGTGCTGAGGTGGAGGCCACTGGGCATTTTTGGCTGGAGGTTTTAGTTGTGAGCAACCCCTCTCCAGTTGTGGGAGACGGTTTATCACCGTCGGATTATCTCCTGTCCTCTCCGAGGAATTTATAACTATCGGATGACCTTGTTCTCCTGGAGGTTGATGTGTTCGCAGATTTACATGAGCAGGGGGCTGGTGGGAGCACTTCAGCAGGTGCTATTGCCCATGGTACTCAAGCGACACGGACTAAGAGTCTATGGTGTCGTTGGGTAGGATCCAATAGGGTTTTGGAGGTTGATGCTGAGATAAAAGCACATTGGGGTTTTGTGGGCAGCACTATTGGGGCAAAAGAACAGAGGAGCTACCCGAGTGCTGTGGCAAAGGAACATTCTGCCTCCAGTGGAGAGGTGGACGACTGTACGGGTCTGAAAGGTCATAGCAAGCGCAGGAAAAAATGGCCAAAGATGACCCCGTCTGTTAACTATGCTGTGGCGGAGGATATCAGTTGGGAAAGGATGGAAATGATGGATAAACACACCTTGGTTGGGCGATTCATGGGGAAATCGCTCTTTGTCAGGTCTGTGAACAAGTGGGTAGAAGAATGCTGGATGGGGGAGATGGGGGTTGTCCCTGAGGTGGAAGGGCTGGCGCGGGGATGGTCCTCCTTTAACTTCCAGTTTGAAGATCATTTGATGTGGGTACTAAATCATAACTGGTTCTATAAACAAGTGTCGGTTTTGCTGAAGAAATGGCACCCTCTCTTCGGCGCGAGCCATGAAAGGGTGGACACTGTACCTACGTGGTTCAGGCTTCTGAGCCTTCCGTTACCATTCTGGTATGACGAGCATTTTTTATGCATTGGGAATATGTTGGGTTCTTTCTTGGTGGCTAATTATTCTTTCAAGGTCACTAAATTGAAAAGGGTGGCTTAGATTCTTGTAAATATTAACATCAGGAATGGGCTTCCTAGTGTTTTGAAGATCACATGGAAGGAGTATTCCCACAACCAGACACTGGACTATGAAAACATTCCCTTTTGCTGCAGAAGATGCCATGTGTATGAACATCTGACAGTTGATTATCCCTTGGAGGCACGTGTTAAGGACGGGCATCGCAAGGATTTTAGCAGCTCTCTGTCTGGCGGTGAGAGGGAAAACATTGAGCCCTCGACTCCACCACTTTCACATGTGGGACAGGAGGTTGCGTCATGGAAGGCAGTGAGGTTGAAGTGGAACCACCAGGGAGGATGTCAGAAGCTGAGAGGGTCAGGCTGGTTGGAGAACCCTTTCTGGTTGGTGCACCTGGTATTTATTCCTACACTCTACCTTCGTCCATTAATTTATTTGCTAAAGATTTAAATGTTTCTGGTATTCACTGGGTGGAGGGGATAAAGAAATTAACTCTGAATCCAATTGAGCTTCGGTCACCTATCTCTCCTGCTTTAGTTGAGGAACCTCCTCCTGGGTCGGTTCTGGAACCAATCCTTCTTGATTCGGTCCATCCATGTTCCCCCACCGAATCCACTGACTCGAGTTATTTCCTTCGCTCTTGCACTAAAGGTACCTCAGGAGGACTAGGAAAAAACCTTGTTGCTACTGTTAGGGGGAGGGGCAGAATTTCACACCTGGGGAAGGCACAGTCTCGTGCTAGGAAGGATGTCATGGAAGGAAAACAGATTTATATTGATAGGGCACTTAGAGCAGTGAATGCCCGTAAGAAGGGTAGGAGATGAAGATTCTATCCTTTAACTATTGGGGTCTTGTTGGTCCCCATAAAAGATCAGCACTGCAAAGGGTGGTTGAGGTACACCGCCCTGAGATTATGTTACTCCAGGAAACGTTGGGGGATGGTGTAGAGGTAAAAGAAAAGCTAGAATGTTGGTTTGGAGGTTGGTGTTTTGAGACGTTGGATGTCAGAGGTCGCTCGAGTGGACTGGCAATAGGCTGGAACACAAGGAGTGTCAAGATTTTGAATGTGTGGGGTATGGAATCGGTTTTGGGCATAACTGTCAAAGCCCTGGAACTTGTGGACATTTTCGATGTTATTAATATTTATGGGTCGTACCTTAATAGACTTCCTTTCTGGGATAATATATTTAACAATTCTCTGTTGAAGGGAGATAAGTTGATTATTGGGGGAGATCTAAACTTCTCCTTGGGGTAGGAAGAGGTCTGGGGGCCTCATGCGATAATAGATTTGCTAACTGATTATTTTACAAGGAATTTGGTGGAAATGAACTGGCTAGATGTTGAGCCAAGTGTGATCAAACCTACTTGGAAAAACAATAGTAGTGAGGAGGGGAGGGTGGAAAAAAAATTGGATCGTTTTCTTGTTACTGAGAAGATTGTGGGAAATCATCATTATATTAGATAGTGGGTGGGGAAAGAGGGGCTCTCAGACCATTTTTCCATTTTCCTGGAATTCAAAAATGGACTGGTCAAACCACCCGGTCCTCTGAAATTTAATAAAATCTGGCTCAAAGATGAAAGTTTTATTGAATTGATCTCCAATGGTTGGGTCCATTTTGAACCTGGGAATAGAATCTCTGCTGCTTTCCAATTCGTCGAGAATTTCATAAATTTGAAAGAAGTGATTAAGACCTGGGTTGTTGAAAAAAGAAAGAGGGATGATAGACAACTTCAACAGGTGGAAGTGGAGCTATCTGTGATTTATGATCAAGATGGTGGTGGATTATTGAATCAGGAGGATAAGGATGCTTTGAAAAGACTGGAAGGGCGGAGGATCACTCTCCTACTGGAAAGGGAAGAAACTTGGAGACTGAAAAGCAGAGCTACTTGGCTGGAGTGTGGGGATGACAACATAAAAAAATTTCATGCTTATGCCAGAGGGCGAAAGGCTGCCAATAGTGTGTGGAGCCTTGAAGATGAACATGGTTTTGTTCATGACACTTTTGAAGGCATGGCCTCTACTGGGGTGGATCATTTCAAGAATTTGTGTAAAACCCGAGAACAAGCTACCCTTGCCAAAGTTATTCAAATATCTAAGGTCTTCCCTAGGTTTGTGGAGGCAGAAGATAATCAAGCTTTGATTGAGGAAGTGTCGGAGGAGGAACTTAAGTGTGTGCTTCAGAGTTTCCAGAAGGACAAAAGTATGGGTCCGGATGGTTGGATGATTGAATTTTTTCTGGAACTCTATGATTTACTGGGTCAAGATCTTTTAAAAGTAATAGAGGATACCAGAACCTTTGGGAAGATTCTGGCTAGCTTCAATGCCACTTTTATTGCCTTGATCCCTAAGGTAGACAATCCTATCTCTTTAAATGATTTTAGACCTATCTCACTTTGTAATTGCATCTATAAGGTGGTTACAAAAGTGATTGCCAACAAATTGAAAAGGATTTTATCAGATCATATTACATATGAACAGTTTGATTTCTTGGAGGGGAGAATGATTCATGAGACTATCAGGGTTACTCAGGAAGGTTTACATAGTATGAAATCTAAAAATATTAAGGGTGTGGTCCTAAAAATTGATCTGGAAAAAGCTTATGATCAGGTAAGCTGGTTTTATATTCGATTGTTGCTAACCCATCTAGGTTTTGATATTGCTTTTATCAGATGGGTAATGAGCTGCATCACTATTGTGTCTTTTATGTTTTGATCAATGGGGCTGCATCCCCTTTTTTTCATGTGGAGCGAGGGCCGAGACAAGGTTTCCCTTTGTCTCCCCTCCTTTTTCTATTGGTGGCAGAGGGCCTAAGTAGATCCATCAAGGAGGCTAATCATAGTGGAACTTTCTCTGGTATTCAACTATCATAGAACCTGCATCTTACCCATTTACTGTTTGTAGACGATGTTTTGATTTTTTGCTCCAGATCTATCAGGGATTTTAAAACTCTAGATGATATTCTGAAGCTTTTCTCAAAAGAAACTGGCATGGATATAAATTTTAGAAAATCTTCGGTGACCACACAACTTTTAAATGTGGTTGAGGAACATGAACTTTTAAATTTATTTCCTTTCAACATTGAAAGGTTGGAAGAATGGTGGAAATATCTGGGTTTTTTTCTAAAACCTAATGATTACATGAAGCAGGATTGGGTCTTGTTACTCGAGAAACTGGAGAAGCGACTGAAGGTTTGGAGCCACAAATGGTTATCCAGGGCCGGTAGACTGGTGCTGGTTAAAGCTATTTTGGAAGCCATTCCTATCTACTGGATGTCTTTGGCATGGATTCCAAAAGGCATTTTGGAAAAGGCTCGCAGAATATGTTTTTGTTTCCTATGGAGTGGTAAACAGAAAGCACATGTGACCCCATGGGTAAGATGGGAGAAGATTGCTATTCCAAAGGGTTTAGGAGGGTGGGGACTCAAAAACATCTTCCTCTTTGTAAAATCCTTGGTGGCTAAAGGGGGATGGAGAATTCTGAAGACAAAGAACTTATGGTCACATGTGATGTTTCGGAAATATATCTACCCTGAATTGATTGAGGACTAGATTCGGCGCTTAGAAAAAACACATGCAGGGGGCTCTATTTTTTTTAAATTCGTTGTCAAATCTATTGATGTCATTGGGAATGGTATGGCTTGGATGATTGGGAATGGAAGAAAACTCAGGGTTGGGGAAGACCCATGGATTAGGTGTTTACAACAACATAAGCTTATGGAAAATACTGTGTTGGCTTTAAGACAGATTGGTATTTTTTCCTACATCAGCTTGCGGATCCACTTCAGATAGTGAGGTGGGAGCAATCTTGGATCCGACCTGGGTACTTAGGGCTTGATGAACCAAAAACCAGGGATCTGGAAAGGTATCTAGGGGCCCTCTCTAAGGATCATATTATTCTTAGGGATAGGGATGATGTTTTAATTTGGGATGTTGCTCAAAATGGGAAGTATACACCAAAGATAGGTTATATCAATATGAGTGCTCAGGGGGTGGATCGAGATACAACTTGGTGGTGGAAGACTCTTTGGAAAATTAACTATCCATTGAAAGCCAAATTATTTATGTGGTGTGTCTTGGAGAATAAGGCTCCATGCTGGGATAAGTTACAAAAGAGGAGTTTTCAGGGACTGGGATGGTGCACATTATGTAAATGTGAGGAGGAAACGGTTGTTCATATTTTCTTAAGGTGCCCATATATCAATGATGTGTGGAAATAATGTTGTAAGATTTATGGAGTTCGATGTAATTGGACTGGCATAAACATTCTTTTGGCGTGGGAAAATTGGAGAAGATCTATCACTTTGGAGTCAACGAAAGCACTCCCCCTTCTTGTTATTTGGGGAGTGTGGATTGCCCGGAATAACTTGATTTTCTCTGAGAAGTGTTGTACCCTAGAGATCACGACCACTTTGGCCAGTAGTATCCTCACGACCTTTTTACAACATATCAGAGTGAAAAACGAGATGGTTATATTAGAGGTAGAGATCGACAAGTCTGTTCCTTGGGCCTTCTTCGATGGAGCGGCACAAGATGACAGTTGTGGGGGTGGTGCTATCCTTTTCCTTAGAGAAGGCCATTTCTTCAAAATCTCGATGGGAATAGGAGAAGGCAACAATAATTATGCTGAACTATTTAGCTTGAAACTTTTACTCATCTATGCAGCAGAGAAAGGGTGTCGCTCTCTAAATATTTTTGGTGACTCCATGAATGTGATCAACTGGATCAATAATACACAAGTTTGCAGAAACCTGAGATTGGACAATATTCTCACTTCTATTTAAGATATTTTAGAGTCTTTTGATTCATACTCTCGTAGCCATGTTTACAAGGAGAATAACTAGGAGGCGGACATGGCCTCGAACGAGGGTCTACTACTGACTTTGGGTCAATGGAGGATCTGTGAGCAGATTGATGGTACTATACACAGTTTCTTTCACCGCACGTTCATTGAGGGGGTGGCTCCTATGTGAGCTTGTTTTTTGGCACTTACTCTACTTGCTGGTTTTTAACTTGATACAGATATGATAGTTTTTTTGGGGACTATCTTTAGTCCATGACAGTTACTTTATTTTTCGTTATATATTGATAAATAGCTCAGATCTTGTCTGATATTGTGGTTGGACTTTATATGAGATATTTTGTGATACTCTAGATCGGGATTGAACTTACATCCTGATTTTTGTTGTATTTACTACCTTTTTGGACCTACTCATGTTTTTTTATAGAATACACAGTGATGTGTATCTGCAAAATGTAATTTTGTTACTCGAAAGAAGAAATAAAATTATGCTTGTTTTTCCAAGAAAAAAAAATTAAACAATTATTATTATTATTACAATTATTATTTAAAACCAAAAAAAAAAGACCAAGAAGATATTAAAAAAAGCATAAATCGAGTCTCGAAAGATATTGAAGAAGTCATTGAAGCCCATTGTGGATTTGTTGAAGAAATTATGGATTCCATATATAAATCCGAATTTTGGACTAAGTGTTCTTATTGCGAAACAGAATTCCAATATCCGACATTTTTTAAGAATGGCAATCACTCTTGTCCAATATGTGGTAAATATTTTATTATGAAAGACGATCAAGGTAACTCACAGCTACAATCAAACTAGAAAGTGAATTAGGATACTACAAGGAAAGCAATAAAAATCTGCAATTTGAGATGAGTAAGTAGACCATTCTTCATAAGTTGATAGAACAAGAGAATCATTGCTCAAAAGATCAAAACCAAAAACTGGAAAAAACTTATGATATCAAGAAACTGTTATCAATTAAGAATGAAGAAATATCTCGATTAAAAAATCACAACCAAGACCTTAAAGACAAAATCAAAAAGTTTGAAGATAACGAAGAATCACCATATAGAAGTAATAATGATTTAGAAAAAGACATAAAGCATTTAAACAAGCTTGTCGTGGACAAAGTTGATGAATCGACGCAAATCCAAAAAAAACTAAAAAGTAAAGAATCAGAGACATTTCGACATCAACAACAAAAGGAAGAACTCCAGCAAAAGTATGGCGACATTAAAAAGAAGCACAAGCTAGAAATTGCAAAAATCAATGGCAAATTAGCAAGCAATACTGAAGAACTATTTTGACTAAGAATTCATAACAAGGCATTACTTATAAAAATCAAGCAAACTAAAAAATATTGAGAAGATGGAACTTTCCAGTGAAAACCTTGAAAGAAGAATACTAAAACAATAAGAATAAAACCACTGTCTGAAAAATCTTCATCAAGAACTAGAGGAACAAATCAAGAAGTTAAAAGAAAACAAACAATCACAAGACAAAAGGTTCGAGAAGATTTAGAATAATAATAATCTATTAGAGAACAAATTAGTTCAAATCCATAAGGAAGCATCCAGACTCTCCATAAAACAAATTCAAGTTGAGAAAGAAGAAACAAATGCAAATTTGATCCCCGTCACAATTCAAAAGGAAGTCAATCCAACATAAAAACAAACAACAAGAACTCTTTATCGACACCCAAATTACAAAAAGCATTTTGACCAACGACAGGGTCAAAATGAACATAAACAGAAGAGTTATAATTTCAAAAGTGAAAGAACACAAAATCTGTAACCTAAGCAAAAAACGGGAAGATTTATCCAACAAGGCGATCAACAATCATCTTCAATGAAGATAGCTCTCGGATGGATCACGTCACTGACAATGCAACATTTTTTCTTTGGAATTTGTATCTCGTATTGCCTCATTTCGTCAAATGTAGGAAGTATTAAAAGAAAGCAACGAGAGATGGCATTACAAGCAAGAAATCAAACATACACCTTGTCTTCAATAATCTTTGAGGACAAATCTCCCTTTAAAAGGAAGGTGATGTTATATAAAAAAATTATATAGCATAACATAAATTAGTAATAATAAATATCAATATTAATTAAATTAATATTATTAATTATTAATTATTAAATAATAAATAATTATGAAAAGTCAAAAGACATGACTTATATTGAAAATGTGCAAAATGACTTATAAATCCCAAGGCAATGTTATTGTAAAACATGTCATATCTTAACAATTTTATATTTTGTTATTTATCCATTCATGGATTATTTGGCGTGTTTATGCTGGTTATTTTTGTAAGAAACAACTTTGTCTGTTTCAAATATGTTGTAAAAAAGGAAGTAGAATGTGTTTTTTTTGGATAACATGAATTTATATGTTTTATTGACAATCTTGAAAGTATAAGTGTGTTGAAAATAGTATCAAAATATTTATGTATTACTTTTTTTGTATTTCTTTGTTCATGTAAGTAGATGTGAATTATGCAAATATTTGTTTATAATTTACTTTTATAATGACTAATGATGACAAATTAAGTTTGAATTTGAATGGTTAATTCTTCAAGCCAAACCATTTGTTGTGTCCCCTTACCCCTTTACTAAAGATATCGAGAAGGCAACATAGGCTTTGTCTATGCATGGCAATTGGATGGGTCAAGTGTGTAACTACTACTACTAATAATAATATTATAGTTATAAGATCATGATATAGCCAAAGATGAGAATGATGTATGAGACCTCCTTGTTTGTTGGACATGCAACCTCCTTTCATGCGACAATTTGATTACTTAGTCTATGGAGGTGTGCATACCCTACCCCCTTCTAGACTCATACCTATGACCTCCAAGGAGGAAACAGATGGAAAGGGAGATACATAAGTATAACAAAATAGATGGAGATAAGCATAAAACATTGATCTACTCTATTGTTGACAATGTTATCAGGTAGCAAATAATATTTTTGGGTTCACTCTTATTTTTTTGCATAGTCATTCCCTTTCACTGTTATAAACCCTGCCAAATCAAAGGATTAGAGAGTAAACGCAGGATTGGGTTTCTTGCATAATAATAGAGAGAGGTTGCTTGGTGTGCTAATGGCAACATGTTCACTCTTGAGTTAATATCTTGATAGTCCAAGCATTACTATCAACAAGCCTAGTGTTATCAGCCAAAATGGCACTTCTCCGTCCGAGTGATGACATTCACCATGTCGGTACACAAAAGGACAATTTGGATTGAAGTGGCCAAAACACTATAGATGTGCATGAACTTTGATGCATTATCTTCATACTAACCTTATATATTTTTATTATGAGTTTTGGTATGCATACGCGACTATGTCCATTGCAACTTACGTGTCATATGCGACTATGTGCATTGCAACCCGTGTATACCTTGCATATGTGAGTTCCCTTTGACGAAATCACGTGTCATACATGAGTTGCCTATATTAATACTTGCCTATACCTTAATTCAACATTAAAAAATATAAATTAAGATTAGATGAGATTAGTTGGGCCCTAATCCATAACTATCCCAACTGTCTCAACCATCCCAACCTTCGAAACCACTCTATTTCCGAAAGTATAAATAGAGGCCTTGGAATGGGGCTAATCAATCAATTTTTTGAGAGCAAAGTTACGCTGGTGGTATATCTTCAAAGTCTTGGAGCAGCAGAACTCGGAGTACTTGGTTGTAGAGGAGTCCTTGTGTTAGAAGCTCGGTTGTATTCTTATCTATTCACATTTTGTTAATAAAAAGAATTCTTCTTCCAATCTTGTATTGTGCTTATCTCATGTATATTGGTTTAATGAATATGTTCAAAGTTGTTATTAATATGATTTTCATCTAACTTTTGATTTATATATGTATGAGATATTGCTTGAAGAATTGGCTCTTTGCAGGTGAAGAGAAGCATCCCTCGAAGCTTTGGAGAATATTGGAGCAAGAGAAGACCAAGCTTGGATCAACCGTCATAAACCAGGTAAGCCAAGATATCTTCATATTCTCATTCCAGTTTCTATAAAAGCTGATTGTCTACAAGTCTAATAGTAAGTTGGTAACCCAAGACCCTAGGTTACAAGGGTGAAATGTCCTATACAACAGAACTGGCGACTCCGTTGGGGAGCCCAGCTTGCTGTGGGTTTATCCTGTAGGTTCTTTACCAGTCTTTGTTCTTTTTCTGATTCTGAGTGTGGTCTTTTTATCTTGCTTTTAATTCACAATGTAGTGTGCCCAAAAGCCTTTACTTTTTTTTCTTTTTGAATTTTGTTGTTGTTGTATACGTGGGTTGTTGTTATACACAGTCGTGTATAGCACCTTGTATATGCGGGTTGCTCTATAAGACAGTCGCGTATTGTACGTGGGTTTCCTACATACACAGTTGCATATATCCTATAGAAGCATAATTTTTTAGTAGGGTTTGCTTGTCCCTATCTTGTTTGATTTTTGCTTGCTTGGGAGTCTTCTAATTATGGCATGAATCTATGAGTCTAAAAGTCTTGTGTGTCACACCTTGTGCTTGTTTTCAAGCCTTTGAGCTTTCTTTGTTTGAATTTTCTTTCATCTCGTAATTTGAAGTTGGTCCTCCTGCTTGGTTGATGAGTTCAATGCTTTGTGTCTAGGTCAGTGATCAGGGCTTTGGATACTTTATATTTTGTAGTGTCAAGGTGGCATTTGTTCTTTTGTGAATCTAGTGGATTTTTTGAGTTCAATAGTTTCTCCAAGTTAGGTTTTTTCCGAGTCTTCTTCTTGATTGGTTGAAGTTGTTTATTTTGGGTCCTTTATACTTCATTTTACTTATTATATGCTCTGATTATTCAAACTCGCTCACAAATTTTGCATTTAGTTGCATTGTAGTTTTTGAAGAATTTGAAAAAGTGAAGAAAAACATCTTATACTTTTGCATTTAGTTGCATTTAGTCGTTTTCTTTTCAGTATTTTTTCAAATAAAATTTCAAAAATTATAAAACGAAGTCTTAGTTTTTCTCGCACTTAGTTTTCAATTTCAGTAGCTTATATTTGCAAAAAAGAAAAAGAAATTTGGTTTAAGTAGTTGCAATTTGTTTTATACATCATTTTACTTTTTCTTATCGAGTCTATAACATCACAGTCTTTCACACCATTTACCTTCTGACTAAGAACAACCCTTAAAATGAACGATATAATTTAAAATTATTAGTAAGTTTTATTTTATAGGCTCATACACCAACTAGCTTAGACTAGAATTGTGGAATAGGGAGTTTTAACTCTCCACAAGTGTTTAAATTTAGACGTAGTTGGTCAATCGATAAGTAAACCCTCTTCTATGTTGATTGTATCTAGGAAGCTCCTCTCAAACAGGAGTTAAGCACGAGGCCACGTGGAGGCTTGGACTAAGGAGATAACCCTATGATTCCTTGTCAAAGCGTAGACCAAGGTTTTTGTGCATATGGGGACTTTTGTCTTAGACAGGGTTTCGGGCTTTGCTACCCTGCCCATGCGTACGAACTAGGCTTGTGACTATCCCCCCAGACTGTCAGTATAGTTGCGGTAGCCTTTAGTCTCTTTTGACATCTAGGGTTTACACACAGGTACACCGGAAGGCTATTTATGGTTGACCTTGGACGGGCTTGGAAGGTAACCCTGGTAGAAGGTGTGGGAGGGAGGTGGGTGATTCCTCCACTTGTGCCTAAGAACATCTACAAAGACGCCAAGTAACTATCTCTCAGCTTTCTTCTGGAAAGCATATCTTATACCCCTTGTTTATCTTGTGGCTTTAGGAAATTTTGTAGTGATTGTTGTGTGGTTTGTTTGTGTTTAGTTGACCTTAGGGTGTGAATAGTCAACTTTTCAATCGTGGAGGACCAACTCCTCAGAAGGTCAAGAAGGTTGCAAAACCTTCCTCCATTTACTACAGTGGAGCCTCCACCGCCCCCTCAAAGGCAGAGATTAGACACAGACGTGTAACGTCCCCGACCCTTTGACTAGCGAAGAGGATGCTACGATACATCAAATCATCCGGGCATCTAGCCCCATTAGCATGA
>LPNX010199043.1:49462-65157 GCA_001517045.1 Pseudotsuga menziesii | reverse complement strand
TCTTCTAGGTCCTTGCTACGTTAAGAATTTTCTTGAACATAACCTAAGTTTAGGTCATGCAACAATGGTAACACCATAAATCACACCACAAAGGAAACAACATAGTTGGGATAGGTGGCTAAAGTATGCTTGATAACATTGACACAATGGTGAAAAGGAAAAGTTTGATGAGGGTGATGTAACATTCTTGAAAAAAATAAGGGTTTAGTGTATATAGCCATTTAACCTTTAAGCAACAAGTTCTAGGTAATTCATGGATCATATATATTTAATATATCCATAAACCTTTAACATTAAGTAATATATGAATAAACAATGTAAATATATCATATTGGGGTGTTTTTTAAAATCATCATAATGGAATACTGTCTTCAATTATTTGTTCATGATGAACTTTGGTCATTTTCCATTTTCTTACTTTCAATGTTTTAAAAAACACAAAAATGGAAGAGACAATGTTGAATTGACCTCATCAACATAGTTCATTTAGAGAATAATTGCTTGAGTAAGATTATGTGGTTGATTGAAGGATTTATTTGTGTGCTTTTTAAATCATACATGAGATTTTAGAGCCATGTTTCACAAAACCTAGGAGAGGGAAAGCCAATAGGCATATATATGTATGGAGGGGTGACGAAAGGAAAATAATATGATTCTTAGTACATTTCGATGCATATTTTGATGAATTTGCACAATTGGTACAAATTAGAAATTTATATTTAGGGGATCATAATGTGTAGCCTACCCTTTTTCCTTCCCCACACAAATTGCAACCACGTCCAATCATTTCTTAATTAAATCATATGGTCACACCTACGAATAATGGATGGATACCAAATACAAGCCCTCCTTTTGTCAATATTGCTAATTGGGGGTTTAATGTATTTAACATTATGTTTTGGCAGTATGTGATGGTGCAGCTGAAAGGGTCGGTAACGATTTCATTTGGGGGTACTTAGGAACCGGCAACGTATGGGGAATTGGTGTCCATTGGAGGGTTGGGGTCCGATACCAACAAGAAGCTCAGTGCAGCCATTTCCGCCACACTGGAGAGCAAAGTCAATGTACCCAAGACATGCTTCTACATCAAGTTCTACGATGTCAAGGTTGGTTCTTAGTTCCTCAGTTTGTTCTGTTTATGTGAAAATGGCTCCCCAATTGAACCATCATCTGCCCCTGTGGTGTTGATATTCGAAATTTGTTTTGCACTTTCTATTGTGGCACGAGAATGGGGACATGCACATTCATTCATAGAAAATGTTCAGTGCTTGCATGGTTTACACCAGTAGTGTCAGCCTTTGTCTTCTAGACCATCACAGGAAAGCGATTATAGGACTGCTTGATTATTAGCACACCAGAGCACCGCGCAATTTTTTCTTTTTTGGAGATTGAGGTCATTTGGGGTTTTGGGCAAAACAAATTTTGTAGGGAAATGGGTTTGGCATTTTTTCGTATTTGTTGGTAAGTTTAGGTCGAGAATTCCGCATCAGTGCATTGCATTTATTTGGATTTGATCGAGTTAGAACATTTACAATGAGAATGAAATATAGGGGGTCTCAACCTCCCCTTCTTTAGAATACATTCACTTATTCACTTGGCCAATAGTTTTCTTCCTAGTTTCGCTCTAGATATTTATACATGCATGTTGCTCTACCTAGGGCATGGGGTCGTTGCCTCCTTTCTCCACTATCTGGAGCTTATTCTACCAACTGACCAACCAATCAAAAAATGAATCCCCTCTCTCATAACTCCTGTCATCAAGTTAGCCTTCCACTTTCTTGATATATTTTGCTACGTTAGCAATAGTGTGTGTGTTTTCCCTCTCTATGGATTCCTTGGTAGCGATTCCTTGGTAGCAATTCAAGGCCTGGGAAAATGGTCGGTGAGAGTGGGCCAGAGCCTTCTATAAAAGACAGGGCAGGGCCTTCCATGGATTTCAAATCGTCTTTTATGATTGAAATTAACATTGCAGAAACAGTGCAAGCTATGTTTCAAGAAATAAATGGATCTTCAGATACAAGGATCATTATATCTTGTCTACTATCACCACCATAAACTTCTATGTGAATAGAGAAAGTTATTTATAAATGCCTGTTTTTTTGTTTTGTTTTGGATATCTTGGTGTTGAATTCTCATCCTATCTTGCGACTATAAAGTGGGTATGCTGTCTCCCATTATAGTTCCCTGATTCAAATTTGGATTTCAATTTTATTTATGATGATGATGATTGCTTGTCTACTGTGTTCAACTTTATAATATGGAACCTATACAATCAAATGAATTACTTGATTTATCATGTCTTTTTTTATGATCGAACAACTTCCTAGCTCCTTTTGATTTTCATGGGTTAATAAGTGATGGAGTTCTGTTTTTTTGCAAATATTTTGAAAATTAGATCTAATGCCTTAATGCCTTTGTAGGCTGGGCATTCCAGGAGAAAACATTTTTTATCCTCTACTTTATTCGTCTCATAGATTTTACAGAATCTTTTGCACCAAGGTGTTTTAGGTCTCAAGGGAACTATAGAGCAGATAGGTCTCAAAGAACATAAAAAAGAAAACATAAGCATTTATGATTCTATCTAGATGTTGTGTATCCATTACTACAGAGCTTGTAATTGTTAGTCAAGTTCAATGTGAGGGAGCTCTGGGGTGGCTCATGTTTCTTCAGTTATGAAATTAAAAGATTTAAGAAATAGAATAAAATGTTTAAATAGCATAACTGTTGAGAAAAATGTACAAATTACCATAGACAGTATCTGAATTTATTAACCTGAAACATGGCTCTTAAATACAGCCTTTTGCTCACAATCCTTGATTGCAGAAGAAATTTTCCTATGAAAACACCTAATACATAAAATAAATTAGAACAGGGAATACCATGTATGAATTACCAGGTCACTGCACTGAGTGATTCTTTGAGTATAATACCAGAAAAGAGCTAGTTTTTAAGAATCTTAACCAGAAAAACAATTAGGGAAACTAGAAAAATGTTTTTAAGCTTCTCATTACATAATTTGTTTGAATTTTAATGTTTAATTAGCATAGAGTGTTGTGTGATTTACCATTGGATAGGGAATGGGACTCTAGTTGTGGGTTAACCTTGGGAATGGCCTCAAAGATGATAGTGAGAAAGATATAATTATTAATAAGTGGTTATACCTCTTCATTTTCTCATAAAAACAGATGGAGTTTAAATTATTGATGTCTTTTATTATTATATATGTGTGTAGAAGGAGGTCATACCTTCCTTAGAGCCTAAGGATTTGGCTGAACACAATAGAAATTGGTCAAAGTGAAATGAATCTTTTGAAGGATCATCTAATCCCTCCCATCGTAGATAAGAAGATGATCAGGGAAATGCATACTGCTCTGGTCACCTTGTACCAAAGCGAGAACATGTCCAAGAGAATGCTCTTGAAGAAAAAAATGACCAGTACTTGCATGAGCATGACTAACACATTAGCTAGCTATCTAATGAAGCTCATAGAGTTTGGAGATCAGCTAGTTGCTTCTGGTGACATGGTAGAAGACAATGAGCTAGTCTGGATCAATCTGAATGGTTTTGGTCCATCTTAGCATCATTTTTTACGATGTGTATGTGCTTGTTAGAATCTACCTTCATTCAAAATTCCGTTGGATGCCTTTCTTGGGGAGGAGATGACCTTAGAGACAGTTTTTAAACCAGCTATGAGGATGTACCAGAACTAGCTCTAATTGGGAAGGTGAAGAAAGTAGGAAAGAAAGGAAGATCCAAAAAGGGTCAAAAGAAGAAAGAAGACTCATGGTCTTCTAACCATAAGAAGAAGGATTTGACTCTTGAGCCATATCAAGTGCTTCAAGTGCAACAAGCATGACCACCATGTTTTGTATAGAAGCATAAATTCAATGCACTTGGCTCTATGTGAAACCCATTTCCTGTAGGAAAAGTGATTTGCTTTAACTCGCCTATTGAATCAAAAGATATTAAAGGGCTTCCAAATAGCCACATTTATCATGAATGGGTTCATATAAAATGTTTCTTACACTTTCTTAATCTAAGCCATTTCCAGGAACTCATGACCATCAATTCTCCATCTGTGGGGAAAGTAGGGGGAAAGAAGGGACTTGCCACTTGTATCACTGGATGTTTGTCCCCTCCCACAAGAAAAACACGGGCTCGGATTGCCATAATATTCAATCAAAAGGACCAGCTCTGCTAGCAAATTGGTGGTAAGAATCAAAGAGCAATTTGGGAATTTCCATTAAATCTATCATCTTACACTAAGTTTGTAATTTGGGAATTTCTATAAACAATTATTTAGTGAAAAGTTAGTGTCAAACCTTGTAATATTGAATCATTAAAAGCTCTGCATTTTAGAAATGTCTTTGACTGTTTAATCAACTTGCTGGTGTGGAATTTCATTTTATGAAATAGAGGTAATTGATCATCAGGATGCTTTTTATTTCAGGTGTCAGACAGCCTACTTCATGAACCCAATACCAAATTGAACCCTGTTAATAGATATGTTTTGTACGATTTTGTCTTTACAACTGATGGGTTTTTGTTAGGTATTATTTTTGAGCTCATGCACTAGATTTAGTCTTTTAGGAGGCATATAACTACAAAATTGCAGCTCGTCCAGAAAGACGTCGCTGTTTTCAGAAAGAACTGATGGGATCAGCGGAGATTGCTTTTAATATCTTGAGTTCTTGCTTGGTTGTTGAAGATTTTCATGAACAGGTAGGAATAATGTCTTGAAATCATTTCTTTCTACCGTGCTTTGAAGGTTATTCAGTTATCTTGAATCTACTTTAGCTTTGCATTTCGATGAATGTTTGAATGCATTCAATTTTTGTTTGTAGTTTTCAGTTTATTTCATGACATGGGTATTCTGAGAAGCCAGCAGTATTATATTTTTTTGTTTGGCATTTATTTTATTAGAGAGATATATAATAGAATATTTATGGGAAAATCTGGGATTTGCATAAAAACATTCAGCTTCCGTTTATCTCCTATCTTGTCGGTTTTCTGGATCGAGGATGCTAGTAACAAGCAGCCAAAATACCAGATGGTAACCCAAGGGATTCATGGGGTTTCATCCTGAGGCCTCTGTGAACTTTGCACAAGAGCATCTACCAATAGAGCTAACCATTGGGCGATTAGTTTGCCCCTCTTGTTGGTACCAATCCTAATTGTACCATTCTCCTACATCAGCTATGGCTTGTTGATCCTGATATAGTTCTCTGGGGTATGATGGATCTCCATGCTAAGGATCCTAGCTGCATATCAAAGATTTTAGATGCATGCCAAGAGATAAAGCTAAGTGCTTGCAGTTAAACTCAATATAGCAGATAGATATAAGATCTGTATCTGTCATAGATAGTGTCCAACTTGTATCTCTTTGATCTGTATTTAGAAACTATTTTTATTTCTTATAAATAGTTTGGATCCTATTCATTTCTTAGGTAGAATCTACAATTTAAAATCTCAATTGACAAAATTTGTGATATTGTGAAAATAACAGAAGTTAAAAGTCAAAATGAACCGTGTTGTGTACCATTTTCTTTCTAGCAAGTCAAGTCAATATTGTTAAACTACCACGTTATGGTTTGAAATAGTAGCCTTTTAGATTGTTTATTTGAAAGTTTGAATGCCACTAAATCTAGGCCTTTCTAAAAAGTGTGTTATAAGGGATGCATCCTGGAACCTATCTGAAGATTTTATATGTAAGCTTGTATTCTTAATTTCTAGTGTTATTTAGGATGCTCATGCCTTTAACTTGAGGTTATAGTCACTGAGAAATTCAAGTTAGAAGTTTTTCTGCTTGTTTTGAGAACTTCATATCCAATATTTTTTGGCATGGAAAACTCTACTGTTTTTTTCTACAATGTTAACATTGAAGGAATATATCTTCAGTGTATAGCTTCTTTTAATTCTTATGAAGAAAAACTTTTCTGCAGGCCTTAACTATGGTATTGGACTTGACTCCATTTTCCTTTGCAATTGAACTTGCTGCTCTTGCATCAAAAAGGGAATTTTTGAATTTGGAGAAGTGGCTAAATGATAATCTTAGTAGTCAATGGGATAAGTTATTTGAGGTAAGCTGCTCTCTGTTTATTGTTTTTGTGTAATTAGCCTTAATTACTTAATGTTGCATACTTGGGTATTTAGTGGACACTGATTCCTAAGTCAATTTGAGGTAAATTGAAAGGCTGCTTTATTTGTTATCCTTGTTGTAAATTTCTTGATGACTGAATGTTGTATCTTTTCATTAGTGAACACTTGTTACTTTGGTTGTAGGCATGTCTGAAATTTTTGAGGGAAAGAACTTTATTTGAAGCATCAAATGACTCTTTAGGAAATCCTGTCCAACGTTCTGGACCTATTGTCAATCTTTCTTTGGAGACAACTGCAATACTCTTCAAAGTGAGTTATTTTTTTGTGATTTATGGACATGTTTCAGCATGAATTATGGTATCTTGTTTCACTCTAAGTATTGGGTTATTCAGGTTCTTCAAGCTAATGTGGTCCAATTAGCATCTTGAGATCAAGAAGTTAAGGAACCTAATGAATTTTTATGTTTGTTATAATTCTGTACATAAAAATATTGGATTTGCAAGGAGAAAACATAATTTGTTTCCTTCAAATTATTTCAACAATACAATCGCCATTCGAATTAGCTACTATAAAAACATTAACATTATGTGGCCAAGAAGATTGCTAGTTGAAGAGCTGTTCTTGACAACGGACTCATGAAAATGACTAAGCCAAGAGCATTTGCATCAATCTTTCTAATTTGTAAGCTTGCATGATGTCTAGAATATGGCTTGGTTTGGCCTAGAGCTACATGACACTAGCAGAGCTTTGCTACCCTTTTCAGTCCTTTCCTGGTGGAAAGTTTGGATGTTCTATTTATAGGGATGTAAAATTGCCCTTGTTTGTAGTTATAGAGGAATGGGATTTCATCCTTTCTAGTAACCAAGTATATATATATCAAAATATATATATACTATACAGTACAATACATGCATTAAGCAATGATATATATACTATACAATACAGTACATGGATTAAGCAATGATATATACTATATATATCAAAATACAGTACATGCATTATATACTATCTACTCCTTTTCTCATTGCCATGCATTATATACTATCTACTCCTTTTTTCATTGCCATGCATTATGATTTTTGTTACACCTTTTTGCATTCGAACTCGAGTTTGTTGGGTTCATTCAATGACATGGTCTGACCAAAATAAACTTACCAACATTGTTTATGTGCAGTGAAATCCTTAAATAGAGCATATCTTCTATAAACACAAACAAACCAGATATCCATGCACGCTTGATGAAGAATTACAATGATGTTCCACAGTGGTGGTTTCTTATACTATTGGTAGGTAGCATGGCTCTATCACTTATTCTTTCCATTATATGGAAGGATGATATTCAGCTTCCGTGGTGGGGCATGCTATTAGCATGTGGGCTTTCATGCATATTAAGTCTTCCCATTGGAGTGGTTCAAGCAACTACAAATCAGGTCAAAATTTTTCCCTTCCTTTCTTGTTAAGCAGCAAAAGTTCTCATATTCAGTGTGCATCATATTAGACTAATGAGCAAGAGAGGTTGATCTGTACGATGCTACCACAGTACTTGTTTTATATTCTGATTAATTTATACATGCTTTTCTGGATAGCATCATTAATTATTTCCACAAATTGGTGGATGATACAATCTTAGTGTTGTTCTTGAATACTTAGTAATGCCAATTTCGACAAAAAGTCTTTCACTATCTTCTGACTTGGAATGTTTTTCATTCTCCTACACTCCTAATACTACAAAGAGATGGTTTTCCTTTTTTGATAAGTTCTATGGATACCAACTTTGTCACCTTCTGTACAATGTTCAACTATGGAGAAAATATTTGCTAGAATGAACAATTTGTGGTACCCCTCATTTGTGGGGTAAAACAATGCAATTAATACTAAAGCAATTGTAAGTGATATTTGTAGAATTACATAAACATGACAACTCTGTTGGATAGGACTTTGTCTATAGAAGTTGTTATTCATTCTTTCCCCAACTTGATATCTAAACTGAAAAACAGAGCTAATAGACATGCACTTATTTAGTTCATCTTTACGTACGCTGTTTAGTTTTTCCCTATACAAATCTTGAGGATGATTGACATTATTAGGTAGTCTGTATGTTTGCTCTCTGATGGACCATAATTTAAATCTCCATCGGCAATGCTTATCAAAGTAATATATTTGGACCCTACCACAATGTGAGGGTAATTTTTCTTAAAAAAAATTTCAAACACCGTTGCTTAAGCGACGGTTATAGGAAATTTAAAAAAAAAAAAGTTCAAAAACCGTTGCTTAAGCGACGCCTGTAGGCAATTTAAAAAAAAAAAATTTCAACAACCGTCAATTAAGCGACGCCTGCAGACAATTTTTTTTTAAAATGATGTCTCTTAATCGACGGTTTTGGTAGGTGTCGCTTAACCGCCAGTTTTGAAAGATGTCGCTTTACCGATGGTTGTGAAAGATGTCAGATAACCGACGAAAATCCACTGATGCTTAAAAAAATTCATAGTGTCGTACATGTGACAGGGAAGTGTCGAAAATCCGACAATACAGCCGTCGGATTTTTGGTCGAAATGTAGTAGTGCCAGTCAGCAGTATGCCAGCTCGGATCCGTACTGCCATGTGTCACTTTGTAATTGGTCCATACACTTGCCATGTCACCTTGTCCATACAGTATGGATGCCATGTGTCACCCTGTCAATGGTGCCACGTGGCACCTTCCATTTTGCCAAATTTGCCTGTTTCACCAATACAACAGAACGCGATAACTTTCTCATACGAAGTCCGTTTGAGGTGAAACGAACGCCGTTGGAATCATCTCGATGAGCCCTTCAATCTGGTGCTAGTTTTTCTAAGATTGGAGAACTTCAAAAAATTTTCCTTCTTGGATCCTCCTGGATCATTCCTCCCCACTGAGAAGCTTTTGGCCTCCAAAAGCCTTTACTAATCAACAGATAGGTGAGGGAATTGCTCCCTCACTTTCTCCTTCTCGATCCACTTGGATTTGCTTGGATGAGTGCCTATGATGCCCACTCGAAGATAATCAACATCACCTTTGCGAGAAGTCCTTGTCCTTCTATCCAAGATGACATCTTCCTTTAGCTCATCCATGTACTTAGGAGCAAATTCATCAACTGATGGCAATGAAACATTCTCCCTTTCATCCATGATCATGGGAGGCTCATAGAGTTTCAAGTTCTCCACATTCACCACTGAGTAGATCTGCATGTATGGCGGTAGCTCTAAGCAAAAAGCATTCGTCCCAATCTTCTCCAAGATGGTGAAGGGACCATATCTAATAGGCTTAAGCTTCTTGCCTTCTCCTTTCATCCTCTCCTTGCTGATGTGAAGCCACACTTGATCTCCCACCTGAAACTGATGATCAACTCTATGCTTGTCATGGAAATCCTTGTACCGGGCTTGACTCTTCTCCAACTGCGCTTGCACTGCTTGATGTACATGTTGAACTCTCTAAATGAACCTGCGGGCTTTGTCTTCATCCTTGGAAGCGCTTGAATCAACCTCTCTCCCATAAGTCAAGTCCAATGGATTCTTTGGCAAGTACCCAAAGCATGTCTCAAATGGCGAGCTCTGAGTGGAAGAATGCATAGCCCTGTTGTAGGCATGCTGCACATACTGGATATGTTCATCCCATAACTTAGGATGCTTGTTGCGATAGCCTCGAAGCAAATGGACAACTGTCCTGTTGACTACCTCTGTCTGTCCGTCGGTCTGTGGATGGAAAACGGTGCTCCTCTTCAGCTTGGTGTCCATCATACACCATAACTTTGTTCAAAACTCTCCAAGGAATCGGGAGTCCCGATCTGAGATAATGGACGTAGGAAGTCCAAAGTGAACCCATACATGCTGAAAGAAAAGAGAAGCAGCCTGCTCTGCAGTGACCTACTTTTTACATGGCATAAGAATACACATCTTGTTAAACCTATCCATGACCACATACAAGTAGTCATGACCCCTCCTAGACATAGGAAAACCCCCCACAAAATCCATGGAAATGCTTTCCCAAGGATGGGAAGGAACAGGAAGTGGTGAATACAGCCCCAATTTTCTATTAGTGGGCCTGCAAGTGGAGCACATCACACACCCCTTTAAATATTTTGTTACAATGTCTTTCATGCAAGGCCAATACACAAGTCTTTGCAAATGAGCCAAAGTCTTACCTACCCCAAAATGCCCTGATACAAGAGAAGTATGAGCTTCTGGTATTACATGGACTCTTTCACTGATAGGAACACATAACTTGCCCAAATGATATAGCAACTTTCCCTGCAAATAGTAGTATTCCACCTGTGTGACATTGGTTAGCTTCTCATAAATCTCCTTGGAATCACCATCAGTAGCATATTGCTCAATATAAATTTCATGGGATAAAGAAGCATTTTTCAAAACAATAGATGCAACAATAGGAGTTCTAGAAAACATATCTACCACTTTGTTACTAGTACCCTTTTTGTACTTGATCACTAGATGGAATTGTTGAAGAAATCCCATCCACTTGAAATGACAAGCTTGCTGGAGCTTAGTCTGGGACTGGAGATACTGCAAGGGCTGATGATCGGTATGGATGATCGTCTCCTTACCCATCAAGTAGTGTTTCCACTTCTTGACACTTTGAACCAAAGCATACAACTCTTTGTCATAGGTGGGGTAGTTGATCACTGCTTGAGTAAAAGTCTCTGAATGGTAGCAAATAGGCTTGCGGTGCTGCATCAATACTGCCCCCATGGCATATCCACTAGCATCTGTCTCTATCTCAAATGGTTGTTGCAAATCAGGAAAGGCTAGGACTGGGGTGGTGCTGATCTTTCCCTTCAATGTGTCGAAGGCTTTCTGCTGCTTACCTCCCCACTGGAAGGCTTTCTTTACACTTGTTAAGGCATGCAAAGGAGATTCTATGTATGAGAAGTTCTGAATGAACCTTCTCCAATATTGAACAACTCCTAAAAATCTCCTCACTTCAGTAGCGTTAGAAGGCTTAAGCTAATTGACAATTACATCAACTTTTGAAGGATCAATTTTTAAATTTCCACCTACTACAATATGACCCAAGTAAACTAATGAAGTTTTGTCAAATTCACACTTTGACAATTTTACATACAATTTCTCCTTTTTCAAAGTATCTAATACTTGCTTTACATGCCCCACATGTGCTTCCCAAGTTTTACTAAAGACCAATATATCATCTAGATAAACAATGACAAAATCATCTAAGAATGGCCGGAAAACATCATTCATTACCTGCATGAAGGTTTCAGGTGCGTTGCAAAGCCCAAAGGGCATCACCAACCACTCAAATAGACCTTGCTTGGTCTTGAAGGCCGTCTTCCACACATCACTTTCTACAATTTTGATCTGGTGGTAGCCACTGTGCAAATCCAACTTGGTAAAGAACACAGCATCTTTCAACTGGTCGAGCAAGTCATCTATGCGAGGAAGCGAATATCGATTCTTGATCGTGATCTTGTTGAGAGCCCGATAGTCAACACACATCCTCCATGTGCCATCTTTCTTCATCACCAAAACAATCGGTGAACCACATGGAGAGGAGCTGGGTCTAATTGCTCCTTGGTCCAACAAGTCTTGAACCTGCTTCTTAATCTCTGCCATTTCAACTGTGGACAACCTATACATTCCCACATTAGGAAGAGGGGCATCCTATTGGAGATCAATCTCATGTTGAATCTCCCTTTTGGGAGGCAAACCTGTAGGTTCCTCAAATATTTCATCATAGTTAGCCACAATATCAATCATAGCCTTTTTATGAGAAGGATCACAACCTTTGAAAGCATTGGATGCTTCAACATCTTTTTCTCTCACAACCATGAGCATGTATCTCTTATTAGTGTTGATCAATCTCTTCATATGTCTTGCACTAACAAGAGTGGTGTTAGCCTTCATACTATGAGCTCTCACAATGTACTCCACCCCATTTTTGGTGAGATGGTACTTGTTCTCATGACGAAAGAATACTACTTTTCGGTCATACAAGTATGGGTTTCCCAATACGATACCGCAGATGTCAAGAGGAACAAAATCTAAGTCCACCTCCTCGATCAAATTTGAAGCAATAGCAAACCTTAAACTGCATTGCTTAGTCACTTGTAGCTTAGCATTATCACATACCCATCCAAGAGGATAAGGCTTGGGGTGAGGTTTAGTCTGTATGCCCAACTTCTTAACAACTGATTCTGAGATCAAATTTACTTGAGAACCCGGATCAAATAATGTTTCAATCTTTGTATGCTTAGACACAACTCTGATGTGAAACAACTCACTTCTTTTTTTATCATTTTCTTTAGAAACATGAGTAGAACTTGAACCAGTATGAGGAGTTTTTTTACCTTGCATTCCCACGGCTGTAATCATGGTTTCGTCACCTGAGTCGGAACCCAAATCTCATTGCGCTGTTGCAACGGTCTTTTTCTTCTTTTTGCTTCCATAATGCTTTGGCCTCTGTTCAGGATGCAACTTCCAACAACTTTCTTCATCATGCCCATCAGTGTCGCAATGGTTGCAATGGATCTTTCCTCCTTCCTTCTTGGCAGTAGCTGTCTTCTTGCTCTTGTCTTTTTTTTTAACTTGTGGTTGTTGTTGTGCTTGAAAGGCTCCTTCTGATGGTCTTCTTGCAAATGATTCCCCCTTCTCTCAAGATGAGTAGCCTAAACACTTGCTTCATCAAAACTAGTAGGATTCAACAACAACAAAGTATGGCGTAGATAATGATGAAGAGCACCAATGTACTTCAAAAGAGTGTCAGGAGAATCTAAAGAAATATTCAACTCTAGAGCTTTCTTTCTAAATTCTTCAGTAAAATTCTGAACACTCTGACCCTTGCCTTGTCTAAAACTTTGCCAATCCATCATAGCCTTTTGAACATAACCCAACGGATAAAATTGCTTACGTAAAGCAGAAATGAAAGCAGACCACGATGAGATAATATTACCCATTTGTTTGCTACCTTGCCGAATCTTGCTTTCCCACCATACAAGTGCGGTGCCTGTCAGCCGAAGTGAAGCCAACTGAATCTTCACATATTCTTTTTTGATCTGCTGGACTCAGCAATAGACCTTAATTTTCCTTATCCAATTGTTCAACTTCTCTGCATTCGATTCCCCATTGAACATGGGCAAATCAAACTTCACATCGAGCTTCAATAAGGGCTTCTTTTGAGGCTCTTTGTGAGGAACCTTGGAATGCTGAGAATGAGATGAGGAAGAAGCACTTGAACTTGTGCTTGAAGATGAAGGTGAAGAGGGAGGCTCAGGAGGCTCTTTGCCACCTCCTCTGTGGTTAACTGAAGCGTTGCCTTCGTCCTTCACTTCTTTGTCTTCTTTACTTCACTGCCTTTTCTTTCTTTTGCCATGTGTTCTTCATAGTCTGCAAACAAATTTTCTACCTTGTCGGCCATCATGTAGAAGACCTTGTGAAAGTTTGCCTCCATCTCAATGTGGGCATCATTAGCATCCATCTTCCTCCTTCGGTGTGCATGTCCGATCTCGGAATTGTAAGGCTCTAATGTACCCTCACGAGCTTGCATTTTAGCCCTCGTGAGCATCCACACTCACGATCCAACGTCAAATAACCTGCTCTGATACCACATGATCCGGAAATAAGATCTTTGCTACTCTATGACATTAACATGAATTGCATAAAGAGCATGAACGAAGCTCACAAATCCATAAGAAGAGAACCAAACAGCATAGACAACACACACGTAAAGACAACAAGTTGATAACGGAGTTCGTCCAGGATGGACTACGTCTCCGGGCCTGCTTCTCAATAGGAGGGCGGATCTATAATCTCAGCATAAGGCAAAATACATGGCAATGATACAATGATACCTTGGCGACAATGTTCAGGAAGAGAACCACTCCCCAAAACACAACAAGACTGCTTCCAGCAACTCCGAAGCCTAAATACGGTGTAAAACGAGTATAAACACTCGTACCTTCCTCCTGCAGAGCTACGCAATCTCCCTTCTCTCCTTTAGCTACAAAGTCTCCACTCCAAAGCATGAGTGGGAAATGGCAAATGAATGGGTTTATATAGGTTCGCTTGCCCTTCTTTACATGACTCTCATGGATTCCTTTGGTTGCAACTAATTTGCCTATCTTGGCCTTGGTTACAACTTTTCCAAGTTGGTTTTCATATGGTTGGGATTTTTATTAAATAATAAACAAGCCTATTTAAGAATACCCTTTAAATGGATTTTAATATGGTTAAAACCATAATATAATAATAACAACCAACCTACTTTTAAAACCTTAACCCAAAGGCAATATGTGGTGGCGCACATTTTTTTGGTGGCATGTAATCCGTGGAAAGTTTGTTTTAAAACCATGGTCTCCAACCCATATTAGGTGGCATGTAACACATGGTCTCCAACCCATGTTAAGAGCCATAACCAAAGTTGTTTTAAAAAACACATGTTGTAAAAAGCCATAACCAAAGTTTGTTATGCCATATGTGGTGGCGCTCCAACATTCATTAGGTGGCGTGTATGTGGTGGCGCTCCATGTGTAAACCATGTGCTAAGGCACGTTGAGTGGGATGGTGTTGCAACAACGTTGAAAACCATGGGTCGGGCTTGCCCTGGCCCCCCTTTTTGCACCATTAAACTTCCTCACGTGTAAATAAATTAACCTTAACCATACACACCACACCAAGAACTATCTGTAGCCCAATTGGTGAAGGCAAAGCGCTTATACAAGAGAGGTCACGGGGTCAAACCCTGCGGAGGCCATAATTTTTTCCTTAGACATATTGGTCAATCCTGTGTTGCCACATGGAGGCCTAGGATTGGTCCACCTCACGCCCAGCCAGCGCCCAGTCAACCGCCCAGTCACTGCTTGTACTGCCACGTCACCGTCCATACGCCCAGTCAGGAGTATGCCAGCTCGGATCATACTTCCATGTGTCACTTTGTGATTGGTTCATACACTTTCCATGTCACCTTGTCCGTATAGTACATATGCCACGTGTCACCCTATCAGTGGTGCCACGTGGCACCTCCATTTTGCCAAATTTCCCTGTTTCACCAATACAATAGAACGCGATAACTTTCTCATACGAAGTCCGTTTGAGGTGAAACGAACGCCGTTGGAATTGTCTCGAGGAGCCCTTAGATATGGTGCTAGTTTTTTGGAGATTGGAGGACTTCAAAAATTTTGCCTTCTTGGATCCTCCTGGATCACACAAATTTATGATAGGGCATGGAGGAATCGAACCACCAACCTCCTGCCTATAATTAGGAAGGTTCTCTACCATTGAGCTAGCACCCTTTAAGAAGTTGTTATTGCTTGACAATGATGATATTCAAACAAATTTATGATAGAGATCAATCTACAAACTACATAATTATTACTATTACAACTTACCAATAACTAGTATTTATGATAAACTAATTCTTGAAAGCTATGTACAATTTTCCCTATAACTAAAGCTAATAAAAATACTACAAATACTCTTACCAAAGAGATTTAGTGATGAGTACCTCTTCCCATTCTTCATCACTATCATTCTCACAGTCCAAAGAAGAGTCCTTCCTAAAAGGATTTTGAAGCCCAATGCCATCATTGCATAAAAAACAAAGAGTT
>LPNX010199043.1:5738-49063 GCA_001517045.1 Pseudotsuga menziesii | reverse complement strand
GGAGGAGTTATGCTTTGTGAATCATTATTCCTTGGCTATAAGGGCACCTAATAGTGGATTCAATAATTAAAGAGTCATGTTGCAAATATAAAAAGAAATACCTTGCTCCTACAACATTGCCTCTTTAGAGAAACCTTTAAAGGGTTGTATATTTGGACTCTAGGTGATGATACCATTTATTTGAAAGGCGGGACAACTGGTTAAGCATGAATTAAACTTGAAAAACTTGCAAACTATTAGGTATAACAAAATATATATCAGCTTTGTGTTGATATGTACAGTATCTAAAACAACTTCCATGATGATTGGACAACAGTTCACATAGAGAAATAACCATTGATAAGAACTGAACATTCCTTAGAATGTATGGTCACCTAAAATAAGACTACACTAAAATTTAGATTCTAGTAAGCTTTTGAGATTGACTAAACCTATCGAAAAGGTTGGAGAGACTAGTATTCTACAGTGTTCTTATAATGCACAGTTGCATAAAGGCATATTCTTATCAATATTTATGACTTTCAAAATGAAGGAATTTACTTGACCATGAAATGCACATTTATGATGAAGCAAAGGATAGAGAAAATCATGATGAGGTTCATATTCCCCATTTGAATTGCCTACTAGAAACTATTTCTTTGTAAGGGTAATAAAGCATGTCTCCATTCTGCTTCAGTGGAATGTGAAAGTGCCCTACCCTGATTATCTGATTATGAATTAGTTGTAAGTTCCAATTCCCTTCTGGCCCTATGGCATGTTTATGCCTTCCACTCTGCCTCCCCACGTGGGATGCATTACTTCTTCAATGGAATATAAGAGCCTCACTTAGACCTAGGTCTCGTATTTTGGTGTGGAGTTATATTTACATGTACAAAGTTCAAGGTTCAAGAAGAATTGTTCAAAACCTACCATTAGTATAGCATTATAACATAGGGTATGTTTTTGTGGGATGATAGAGGCAGGGAAGAGCAGACGGTAAGAGTAAGAGAGGGTCTGACCTAGCTAATTTAAAGAAAAAAAAATCTAAATCTTAGCTGAATTAAAGATTGAATAGTCTCTTAGTAAGGGGTAATGTGTTGTTGAGTGAGTGTAGCGCTAAGGCCTTATATTTATTTTCTCTCAGGCACCAATTTTGGAAAGTGATGCTAAGAAGTCCCCAAGATGGCCAAGGGATATCTGACAATCTCTACATGACATTGGTAATGTCCTGGTGCAACTTAGGGAAATCCCCTGTGCAGTGTTAGATCTTAAAAGATAGTGTCATTTGAAAATGGTTATCTCTTGTATTTAGATCCATAAAAATAAGTCTATATCCATAGATAACAAACTTGGAAAAATACAAAGGCTTAAACTAGTTGGATAAAAGGAAACAAAATATGTAAATGCCATATTAGCAAGAGGTAAAACACAATTATTAAAATAAAATTACTAATATCCAACAAAAAATAAGACAAAACTCGCCCTTGGCCTCTGAAGGAACCAAAAATGTGCTTACCTCTTAAGTACTATGAAATCCTTGCACCTTTGGGCCAGAAGCATTATTAGATAGTCCATTAATATTCAATAGTTCATGTCCATTTGTGCTTTCCAAAACATCTTGTCCATTTTCCCACTCCCTCTGCAATTGCCTAGACGATGCCAAATTGGGAGTGGAATAATGGCTTGATCTTTCAATAGAACCTTCTGACCTTGCAAATAAAAATATTGACTGATTGCTATTCTGAGACTTCCATGAACTTGATATTTCCTTTGACAGCCCATTGCATTTATCAGTCTCAACAAGGAGAAAATTTGCTAAATTGTGAGGACTATTTAATACACTATCATCTGAATAAAAATTCAAAGACAATATGTTTGAAATTATATTGTTTTCTCCAACATCTGAGCCATTCATATAAAATTATGGAAGGATATTACACACCAGATTCTCCAAGCATTCTAGCTTTCTAGAACTGGCATTAGAATCTCTAGCAATTTCTACTTTCTCAGGAATTTGAAAACCAGTACTTGTACTTCTATCGGTTGCATCTAACATAGACTCATTTTCAAAATTTTAAATAGAGCTTGTACTAGTATTTCCAGCTTCTAAAACTGATCTTTCCTCTAACATAGGCTCATTTTCACAATTTTGGATAGAACCTGCACTAATCTTTTCAGCAGTTGAAACTAATCTTTCCTCTGCTTTATGATCAGTAACTCCAAAGATGCCACCATCACCATTAAGGGTGTAATTATTTACATACTTTTGATGAAGAGAACAATCTTTAGAACTATAATCATCCACTAAAAATTGGACTTTTTCCATAAAGGGAGGCACCTCTACTTCTGAAGAAATAGCTTTAGAGAAACCTTCACCATATGGTTTTGCAAAGTGTTCTTCATAATTGTTTTGATACCTATCATCAAATGGAGACCTTTGTAGACAATCCTCAACATGGTTTCCTGAAAGCATTCTACTGCTTTTATTTAGAGCAACAACATTCACTTCACTGTTGCTTTGAACAACATAGTTGCTTTTAGGGATAGAGATTGGAAAGCTATATTTAGAAAGTCCAACACAAACAATACCAGATGACACTGAAGCTACAACTGTTCTTTCACTTCTTGTTGTTTCAATGTGCCCATTGCCCAACTTAGATGAACCCTTTTGTGTGTCAGAGGACGAATTCTTCAATAAACTTTTAAAACCTTCATGACTCCTACATTTCATAGCAGGATCAACTAAGTTGGCATGCTTTCCATGGAAAGCTTCCCTAGCAGTATTTACATGTGAATTTAATTTTATATCTGTTCCACTCATTGCATTAGGTTTGGCATCAATATGTTTTTTAGATATAAACGTTGATGAATTCCCACCCTTATTGACCAACATCTTGCCATGATCAGAACTCAACCCTGATGCCGTAGCTTCCACCACCAAGGCAGGGAGATTTAATGTTGGAGACATTGAAAGTGAATGAGATGAAATTGTTTTAGGATTAGAGGAGCCCTGAACAGCTGGGATCCTCATACTAAATGATTTTTTCTGTGCAACAACCATTAATTTCTCAATATTCAGTAAGATATGTAATATTCCACCACAAACTCCTAAATCATATGGAAGCTTATGTTCACTAAACTTAATGTGTAATGTTACTCTGCACCAATCCAGGGGGGTGCTGGAAAACTAAACAATTATTCCATGACAAGAAATAGATTTCATACCAAGATGCACTAGCTGGCAGTACAACTGATCTTCCAGCAGCTCCACTAGTAAGGGAAGTCTCAGCATTACCTCCTGTGTTCTAGTTTCACATGGAAATATGAACAGGTATATATTATTAGGAAATGAAAATGAAGCCATGTATAAAGAATCTAGAAGACAGTCACTGAAGTAAAACATAAGCTGTCTAAAGAAAATACACATTAGCTTCTATACTAATGAATATTTAGGACTGAATCAAAAGCTATTAAATAATCTAATATGAAAGCATAGAAAAAGCTGTCTACACAGATATCAATAACAAATGCTAAAGATAATTCGACGGAAGTACAATATACTAAAATCCTAAAGTCACTTACAGGAGCCAATGATTTGCTCAATTTACTTGAAGAAGCTGATCAATGCAAGGAAACCTCTGCCACTGGTGGAGGTAAACAAAGTCCCCAGTGTTGCTGTGAAGGATTTGTAACATCATAGAACTTTTGAGTTTTGCTGCTAGAAAAATAGGACATAGAAAATAAAAAATCATAAAAGCTAAATGTGAAATATTTTTGAAAACAATTTATCCCAATAAAGAAAACTTTCTAAATTAATTAAATGCTAGAACAGAATTATTAGGGGATTAAAGTAGCAAACTCGTTGATATAACCCATTTACTTTTGGTAGACGACACATTGATTTTCAGTCAATAGTTCTGTTAGGGAGCTGAAAAAGCTTAAGGGGATTTTGGACCTCTATTGCAACACTACAAGAATGGTAATAAATATGAATAAGTCTTCAGAAATGTAAAGTGGATTGGCAGAGTAATTTAAAGACCATACCAAAATCATATTTCCCATTAATTATTTCAAGAAGTCAAATACCTGGGTTTCATCTTGAAATCATATGATTAACATTTAAATTTTGGCTGTAACTGTCCTGTGGTTCGTATATTAACCTTCATTAATCTATTCTAGAGAGCATACAGGAGTATTGGATGGCTATAGCACAACGACCAAAAGGAATCTTAACCAAATCAGAAAGAAGTGTTTCAACATCCTTCACATAGGAGGGAGGGCCAAGAAATTCCACTAGTTATAAATGGAACAGGGTAGCCAATTCCAAGTAAGTTGGGAATGGGGTTTAAAACACATACAACACTTTAGCTCAAAATTTGCAACTAAAATCCTTTAGAGATTGCTTTATAATGATGGACACTGAGGTCAAGTTATGAAATCCAAACACTTAAGAGATGCATCCATGGAATATTGGCTTAAAAAAAACAGTCACAGGATGTTTCCATTACAAGGAAAGCCTTTGGTAAAGTTTTCCCCTTGGTGGGTAAATAAGTGAGGGAACTGAGGAAAAGTCAGAATTGGAAAGGACCCGTGGATCAAAATTGAAGGAAATTTCAAATTTAAGAGGTTCTGCTATATATTTTACATGCTTAGTGGTCTATACTGTCATAGAGAGGTGGACTTGCAATTGGCAAGAAATGCCTAGTCTTGAGGATGGCTAACAGCAGATAGTATTAAGTTTACAAGGTGAGCCAGAGGAATGAGATGATTACATTGACTTGCCCAATCATCAAGGATCAGAGAATTTAAAGTGTTCAAGGATCAAGGGAACAAGGAAATGTGCTTCGTGGGTCAAAATAGGTTATGCTACCAAAGTGGAGGAACTCATGCAAGAGAGAGCATCCTAGAGGAAAGTTGTTTGAAAGCTATTCAACCCTTTAGAAACAAAAACACTAATGTGGTTGGTACTGGCTAATAAAGTACTACTAGTGGGAAAATGAGAGATTGGTGCAGACAAGGGTGATGTATCATATGCAAATGCAATACTGAGCCTGTGGATCACTTGTTCGTCTTGTGCACCTTCTCCAGATCTGTATGAATTGATGTGTCACATGTTACAGGGGACAGATCAAGATGATATATATAGGCATAGCTTGGTAGATTGTCTAGGACTAGATTGGTGACAAAACTGTAGCAACTTTTCAGGCTCCTGTGTTTTGCTTATATATGATATATGGATGTCAAGAAATTTGATGATCTTCCTGGAACAGGTCTTCATAGTTTCCCAGGTAGCACATAGGATTGGAGAGGTAATGGACTGAAAAAGGATTCTAAAAGAAAAAACTTCCAGCTATTCATTAATGCATTATATTGATAAAGAAAAGCCTAGGTCTTTTCAAGAGAGCATGAAAAGGAGTATCAGGTACTTTGTTTTTTTTTACTCTTCTTTTCATTTTTTGCTACACTATGAGGCTAGTAAAGGGGCAAGCAGGGCATAATTCTACATTCAGACTGTGGAAAACAATTGAGAATGGAGGAATTAAACAATTTCAAGGTTATGGAGATTCAAAGTTTATCATAGATTGGGCTAATCATCTGTCCAGCATTGAGAATCTGGGCCTGCATGAACCAAGTTCAAGAGGTCAAAAAATGTTTTGAAACCATAATAATAATCCTTTTTCGACACATTTACCAAGATTTCAACTCAATGGCAGACAAGCTTTCTAAATATACTTTGTTTGTACAGAAGGGTACCTAAACCAATCAAGAATTTAGAAAAGTCACTCTCCTATCTGATTCAGAAAAGACTTGTACTAACAACTCTTCTTTTCATTTGTTGCTAAACTATAGAGTTAGTAAAGGGGCAAGTAGGGAAGAAGTCTACATTCAGATTGTGGAAAATAGCTGAGAATTGAGGTATTAAACAATTTCAAGGTTATGGAGATTCAAATTTTATCATAGATTGGGCTAATCATTTGTCCAGCATCGAGAATATGGGCCTGCATGAACCAAGTTCAAGAGGTAAAAAATTGATTTGAAACCATAATAATAATCCTTTTTCGACACATTTACCAAGATTTCAACTCAATGGCAGACAAGCTTTCTAAATATACTTTGTTGTTACAAAAGGGTACCTAAACCAAACAAGAATTTAGAAAATTCACTTCCTATCTGATTCAGAAAAGACTTGTACTAACAACCTCTTAATGGAAAATTAGCTCGAAGTCATAGTTGAGGGATGTAGACATTGGTTATGCTCGTCTTGTTGTATTGTTGGTTTATATATTAGGACTCTTTTGATTATTCTGTATTGATGACAAATTGAGTATCCTAGAGAATACGTAAGGAATACTTTTAATAGTTTTCTTAAATTTCTTTGTTTTTGAATGATGGACAACAAAACAATATCCAGCACACTTGCCCAGGTTTTTTCAGGCTCCCATGTTTTGCTTATATATGATATATGGATGTCGAGAAATTTGATGATCTTCCTGGAACAGGTCTTCACAGTTTCCCAGGTAGCCCACAGGATTAGAGAGGTAATGGACTAAAAAAAGGATTCTAAAAGAAAAACCTTCCAGATGTTCACTAATGCATTATATTGATAAAGAAAAGCCTAGGTCTTTTCAAGAGAGCATGAAAAGGAGTATCAGGTATTTGTGGAGCTGGTGCTTTGTTTTTTTCGACTCTTCTTTTCATTTGTTGCTACACTATGAGGCTAGTAAAGGGGTAAGCAGGGCAGAAGTCTACATTCAGACTATGGAAAACAGCTGAGAATGGAGGAATTAAACAATTTCAAGGCCACAAGCTTTCCAAGAACTCAAATTTAAAGATGCAAGGTACAACCTTAATGCTACATTCTAAAAAGCAAATGAAATGTAGCCCTAAGGGAAGGTCCTAATGATGCAAAATTTTTAGGGTTTTGCAGAAATATTTTATGCATAAAATGATTAAATTCCAGATTTGAAAACAAAAATAAGAAAAGGGTTTGAATCAAATTTAAAGTGGCTAGAAATGTGTAACTAGTGTCTAGGATTGAAGTTGGGAAAATGGGGTTAATCAAGGCTAGCCATGAAGAGCCTACAAACATTCAAAGATAGATAGGGTGTGAGCGAATTATGATAAAATCCAAGAAGGCTAGATCTATCCTAGGATCTACAAGGGGAAAACCTAAGTGGTATTTTCAAACTAACTTTGGCATAATATCTATCTTGAGCATGGAATCCTAAGGCATACAATCAAGACCTGAAAATACACCACCTATTCAACCATAAACCAAATAAATTTAACATACAAAGTAAAGAGCTTACTTGCAAATCATCCAAAGCTAGAAGCAATTGTTGATCTAAGAATACACCATAGAATTAGCAAAACTTCCTCAAGATAGCACCACCATCAACCATCCATAAGCTTTCACTACAATAACCAAGTAAAAGCCAAAAGAGAGAGAGTTCTCCACAAGTTTTACAATGAGAGGAGTTCTCCACAAGTTTTACAATGAGAGGAGGGTCTCTTTTATAGGAAGAGAGAATAACTCCTCGATAGAAAAATGATATATTATCCTCATGACATAGTCAAAATATTAAAACCCTAACTACTTTCCCAAGAGAAGGGGGGCACACCCTAGAATGGATGAAAACCCAAAATATGGAGCGTTCTATTAGATCTAGTCAAAACATAAATGAGTGGTCCAAAATGTAGGGATTTTACCCTCAAAATCCTCCCAAGTGCAACATCCTTAACTAAATGAATGAGAAAGTGTGTCAATAGATCTCCAATGGGTCGCCCTCCATCCAAAAGGTGCAAAGAAGGTAGACACTCCTCCAAAAGATGGCATGTATGGATGGCATGGATGAGGTCTACAATGTCTAATGTCCCATTAGGAAATCCAAACCATAAGCGCAAGGGGCTAGAAAGATCAGTTACAGTAAATATCAGTGGACAGAAAGAATCTGTCGACTTGGCACTTGCATCATTCCCAGTGGCATAAACAAATTCTAATACCCTAAATGGATGGTATAATTTGAAAAAATGTGTTCTGTTTGCTTCAACCCTATAGGTTAGAACATACGCTACAAATGTACTCAGAATGCTTGTAACTCCTGTGTTCTAGTTTTATAGAGTTTTTAAGTTGTATGGCAATTCCATTTTTAAAGATATTTCACTTGAGAACCTTTCAATGAGTTTGTAACTTTGTACCCTTTCTCATTAGAACTCTTCTGTCATCTTTTTCACCACCTGGGATAAAGAAGTCCTTATTTTATTGACGATTCAAACAGGCACACAATGAAGGCCAAATCAGAAGTTCATGTCCATGGTACACTCAACTTTATTGTATGTTCAAGAAGAATTTATAGTCTGGAATATTTTGTTTGTGATATTTATTAGTATTTCAATACGCGGTCCAAGGAAACAATCTTGCTAATTTCTCTTGTTTTCTGTAGTTGGCTTGGATGATTACAATGACATGTCATTTCCTTTTATATAGTATATAGCACTTTTATTATCATCAAATTGATCTTTGTGCATTATCAGCTGAGGAAAGGCACTGGAATATCGGCATCTGAACTTAGAGAATTTTTTTTCCAAGTTGCAATGTTAAGAGACATAGAGGAAGCATTAGGATCACCTCTTGATTCAAGGCCTCAAGCACCAGTTCCTAAACCACTTATTATTGTCATTAGTGGATCAAGTGGTGTGGGAAAATATGCTGTAGTTAACGTATGGTACTTATTTTTTCATTTGTTTGTATATTGGTTGGTACATTTGTTCTCTAATTTGTTAGTTTATTAGTAAATTTGATAAAATTATACTAACATAAAAAATGACTTAAAAGTATGAATATCTATGATTCCTTGTTTAGGTCAGTTTAATAGACTCAGTTTGGATGATTTATCTTGAGCTCTTCTATTCCTCATTGATTCTCTTAGCGTGATCCATTTTAGTTCTGTTGGATTCTTGAGAAATCAAAACTAGTCTTTAACACTTTGAAATGAATGTGTCAAGCCTTTGAAGAATGGATCATGATTTCTTATTGTATTGTTCTTTGTTCTATTATTTTTTCATTTATCTGATATCCGTACTAGAGTAAATGTAAGAAAGTATTCCTATTTTGTTTTGCTATTACTATTGTGTTATGACATTATAATCCTTACCTGCACCTTTTGAGCATCTGTTTTGTAATCTTTCCTTTTCTTGACAAGGAAAAGTTGATTTATATTAAACAACCAAAAGGGCTCTCAATCATAAACCCATTTAAGGGAGCATTTCCAACTTTCTACACCAGGTCCCCTCAGAAAAGAGACATGGTGCATCAGCTCTTCCATTGAATTACCCAAATGAGAAAACCCTTCATTCATTCAATGGTACCCAAATGTGAATACATGTACAAGAAAATGCAAAGCATTCATTTTAGTCACTTCCTACAATCCTGTATTGTTGAGACATAGTGCATCAAGAGAACTAGGGATACAGCAAAGTGCTTTTAAGGAAGGGAGAAGTAAATCTTCTGATATAGAATCCAAGAAGGTAGTTGTAAGACATGCTGCATGTAGCATTGAGAAACAAGTTTGATCTTTATGAATGAGTTCACTCATAAGTGTCACAGCTCAAGAGAAGATGTCACCACCAAACTTATGGGAATGACATAATATTAATGATAGGATTAATGGCAAGGTACTCTCCTCTGAGCCTGAAGGCCTTGTTGTGGCATACGTTGCTGATCCCAGTGCCTTGAGTAAGGCCTTGATAAGACACCTCTAAGATAATGGAATTTGGCCTTTATCATCATCATATGTTTAAGGTGCAATGCTGCTTTCTGCTGACAACTCTACAACACTTGTAACCTAAAATTGTAGTCTCTTAATAATAATGTATAGACATCCAAAATATCTGAACGGAGTGACTGCTGGATTGATTTAATCCATAAAATTTTGGAGAATATTTATAGCAAAGATGACAAGGTGTGTATGACAAGAATTGGTGTCTTTTAACAAAGGCAGAAGGGCGGGAATCAGTCTAGTTTCTCTCATAGGATTTGGCGAAGTTGAGGATGATGTTACATATGCCAGAAAAAAATATAAATCCCCTTCTAATAATGCAATAGGATATGCTTCCATAGTAGTCAATGACATGACAACCTTTTGCAGCAAGCTCAATAAAAACACATGATTTGCTGCATTGCTAAAATTATTTGGAACATTTAACACTTGACTCCTCTCATGAGATGTAGAAATTACTGCAAACTGGTATCCTAAAGCCCAAATAGAGGCTGATCTAATGTTATCTGGTATAAATTTATCATATTGCAAAACCTTCATCAAATCGTTCATAAACTTAGGATCATTTGAAAAAAATGCCCCCAGTTCTTCATTGTTGTCACTTGATTGCATCAATACCGTAAAGGCCATCAGCTGAATGCATCTAAACTTCTTGTGAGTGCTTAGAGAAGGAAATGCACGTGTATACCTGATTTGTGTCCACAAGGAAAACTTGGGATCACTGGGTATTTGATATTTATCAATTAACTCCTTTAGAAGGACCAGATCTTTTGGCTGTAAATGCAAATCAGGAATGTGTATTATTTGTAAAACTAACAGACTTGTAGCATTTAAATTTTCTGCATTGTCTGAAACATATTCAAAATAAAATTCAAAATGTAATGTCGACCCTAATTGGATTCCTGCTTCATCACAACTATTTTCTACAACACACGAGAATAGTCCCAATCTTTCTTCTTTACTTCCCCATCCTTGTGATAGAGAAAATAGTTTTGACCTTCAGAAAATCCGGCCCTCTTCAATAGTTTTGACCTTCAAAAAATTCGACCCTCCTTAATAGTTTTGACCATCAATCTCAGAACATACAAAATATTTTATCAATAAAATCGTGCAGAAGAAAGGCATACTGATAACTTCATGAGTTCATGAGGGTTTCTGAAAAAAAAACTCAATGAAACAATAAAATTTCCCAAAGAAAGAGATTCGGCACTTACACTCAAATAATTCATCTTTTAATGAACCAGTGCCCAACGAATAAAAAGGGGAATGAGATCGGAAGGGTTCTATATAGACTCGCAAAGGCATCTAGATCTATGCCAAAGGAAAATTCACCTTTCTGTCAAATATTCCCACCCCTCAAAATGAATCAATCAAAGAATATAAACATATTTTATCTGGACTCTTTTTACTTGTGCATTTAACAAAACAAAAATGTGTATGTTACTTATCTGAGGTTCGACAATTTTTGAGACTATCCATCGCACTAGATTCGATCAAGCATAATGTGTAGAGTCTAGCTCTTCTTCACTGCAGAGGTTATATTGTCCCATTCTTTGAAAACACTTATCTTCTTTCTACTTTTTTTGGTTTTGTATTAGCATCCTCTTACACAATATCTGTGAGTCTCTTGACTCCATGCATCACAAAAATGTGAAGTACAAATAACACCCCAGACAAAATTGCTACTGCCTCCCTCATGCCCTCTTCTTCCAAAGAGGCAAAGCCCAACAATTTCTTAACCGTTTTTCCCTTTTCTAATTTATAATATTAAAAGATATAGATTACCTATCCAAAGCCACTCTACAATCTCATAAGGATGTATATTATACACAACATCTCATCCATCCTTTACAATATATACCCTTTATAATATATACACATGTGTATAATGGTTTCAATAGTTAATTAAACAATTACTCTTTTAATATGTTTACATATTTACCTATATGTATTTAGTAATTTTGGCTCTTAATAGGATAATCTATTTAAAATGCTCTTGTGACATATAACTTACAATACAATTTATTGTTGTAAAGATAACACAATTTAATTAAAATAAACAATATATATAATTATAATTACATAAAATATTCCTTCTATTTTGTTTCCATCTTATCAAAAGTTTTTAGAATATGCTTGGAGACTTGATTCCATAAGATGAGAGTTATCACAATAGGACAATCATTTAATCTAATAATAACTAACTTTTTATTCTAACTAAAAAATATAATAGGGTCCCTTATATGCTTGCCACCAATTAGCAAATTGGTCTACTCAAGATCTCTCTCAACTTATAAGAAAGCTTACAAGTCTTTAGATCATCAAGATTGGTTAAGTCTTCTTCTAGTGCTTGAAACACCAATATCACACTGGTCATCCAACTCATGGTTCTCAACCATTCAACCTCTCCCTAGTGGATTCATGCCCAATTCGTTCAGTCGAGTCAAAACCTTAGTCTCTTACGTCTACTTAAGCAATTCACAACTTAATTAATTAACATGACAATACTTAAAATGATTTTACCAACCTTGAGTTTCTCTCTCAAAATGTGCACCTTTACATTTACCTTGTATTTTTTATTACTGAAGAATAAGAGTACGAGAGGGGATGTTACAAACTCATTTGCATGTGTTTTAAGATTTCTTTCCATATTAATATGGAATCTATTTGAATTCTAGAATGTACCATTAACATCCCAAAATAAGAATACAACAAATCAGATCTGGTTTTAAGGCACCTACAAGAAGTCTACAGTAGTCAGTGGCATTCCACACAAGTGTTTGACGAAATACCAAGTCTAGACCTATCCAAAGTTAAGGAATCTATCAGGAGGTCTCCCTTGAGGAAACACTCTGAAACTCTAATGTACACCATTTTGTGCCCTCGTGTATCACTGTATACCATTGTGTGCGGTGTCAATACCATTACCTGTATTTTGCTGTTGAAAAGAGTTAATTAGACTTAGTAACTTGGTCTTTAGTACAGAGTAGATTGGGGCAGGACATAAAACTATGTTGTAATATGTTTGTTGACAGGTATTATGTTGCCAAGGTATACAGACAGAAAGCATTTTTCTGTGGAGATGAGACAATGCCCTTGTTGCTGTTAAATGTATGCTACCATCAAAGGTAATTAGAGCTCGTGTATAGAAATCCTTAGTATCTGAATTGTATACAACTACATCACACTAATATTGAGGGACAAAGGCAGTAAGATCCTGTAATATTGCTGCTTTACAACTAGAATTTGTAGCGTGAGACCAGCAAGAAGTCTAATGATAGAAAAAATTCTCAAGACAATCAATTTCCTAACCCTAATATTCCAAAAAAGATTAGTCATGATACATAGAAGGAATCGAAAACTAAAGAAACTCCACAATTGCTAAAATCAATCGATCTTACAACCAAAATTTCACAATGAAAATACTTTATATAGGATTTCAAAGGAAGAACACGACTCATGGGTTTTAATGAAAAATATTTAATTAAAGTCTCAAAATAAAAAAAATCGAGAATGTGAAGCACCTTGGATAGGTCTAGAAGAGCTTTCTCCATGCGCTCAAGAATCGTAATAAAAAAAATGTCACTTTTGTATTTTCTAGCAAGCAACCCAACAATCCTAGTTCAGCCAGCCATTCCCCTGCGCTGCTTTTTATTTGTTCTAGCACTAGTGTTTGTGCCGGTTATCCATAGTTCGTTCAAATCCTAGGTCCAGACAGGGTATTTGGGAATGGTAATGGATTCGGCCCGGTTCAGTGCCCGGATTTGTGCCCGAAGGGGTCAAAGGTATCAATTAATGCGCTTTTGGGTCCTTCCCTTTCAATGTTGTGTTCAACCTGTTGAACGTCCATGGCGAACTAGGATCTGCATTCTTTTCTCCCCTCCATTCATTATAACCATCCTTTCATTATAACCACTAAATGCAATCAATTTTAACCATGAAAGAGGGTAATGTCTTATCTTTATCTCCAACTATTGAAGATTAGGCTATTGCAACCGTGGAATTTAAAATGGAACCTATTCTTAGTAAAGATCATAATTAGAATCCAGTCCTCTTAATTTTTATTTTACCCAAAAAAATTTCATACATTTTTAATTAATTTATATTTCTATCAAAATAAATGAATAGAAATTTAGTTTTTTAATATTAATATATTATATAATGTTTAACTATAATATATTTATATATGAAAAGCATGTTATATTAATTATCATATGTAAAAAACCTATTGAATTAGATGAAAACTTATTATTATTATTATTTTAAATTTAAAAATGGCAAGAGATCATTAAAATGAGAGATGGGATTTTTTTTATTAAAATAAAAGACATTGTCATTTTCATAACTAGGGGCATCAAGGGGAAACTTTCTAACTTTTTGAGAATAGGCGTGACGACAACATTCATGGGTAGGTGTCAATGATGATTTATTGGTGGACACAATTTTTATAGATTTCACTGTCAAGATCAAAAGACTTTAACTTGCCGAAATTTTAACTGATTGGCGAGAGGGTCAAACAGACTCGAAATTTGGAAAACGAAATATGACATGATCGATGAGATTAGCTAAACTGAGTTATACCAAAATGGAGACATGAATATGCATAATGAAAAAACCTTTAAGCTACCAATTCAACTTGACCATGGCATGACAACACATGAAATATAACTTGCACAATTAAAAATGACTAACATAAATGACTAATTAATATTCTTCTAGCTAGTTATTTTTTATGTTGTGACTAAATTAGTCGTTTATGTTAGTCACTTTTATCTTTGTCACTTATTATCTAGTCATATTTGTTAACTGGTGACTAAATTAGTCGCTAATTTTAGTCATTTATAGTTGGGTCAATCAAAATTGCTCATATTTAGTAGTAAATCACTTGAAAAACCTGTGGTGACTAGAATTTTTAGTCACGTAGTCACTAATTCCTCATTTTGTACTAGTGATGGTTCTGGTGGTGAAGAATACTCTCTAACTTCAACTGCTGCTAAAGGCTCTTCTTGGAACTGAACACTCCTTTCAATGAAGGCTTTGTTTGTGCTCAAGTTGATCAGATTGTACCCTTTTGAATATTCAGAATACCCAACAAATAAGCACTCTTGGCTTTGGGGCTGCAAATCCTTTCTCTTTTCAGTTGGAATTCTAGCCCAAGCCTTTGAGCCAAAAATCCTGAAATGGGTCACATCTAGCTTGTGCCCACTCCAAGCTTTGAAAGGAGTCACACCATCAAACTATTTATGAGGCACCCTATTCTAGGTATAGGATGCACATTTTATAGCCTCGGCCCAAAAATTTGGTGGAAAATTCTTAGCCTCCATCATCCAGGTTTCCATCTCCTTCAGTGATTCGTTCTTTCTATCAGCAACACCATTTTGTTGTGGTGTGTAATGGATTGAATGTTGCATTTGAATACCCGCATATTTACAATATTGAATGAACTCAGACTTGACATACTCAGCAACATTGTCAGATCTGAGGATCTTGAGTCTCCTCCCAGACTAGTTTTCAACCAAGGCCTTAAAGACTTTGAAGAGGTCAAAAAATTCAGACTTGTGCTTTAGGAAGTAAACCCAACAATACCTGGAAAAGTCATCTATGAAGGTCAATGCATATTTGGATTGAATCATTGAAATATGAGGAAATGGACCAGCAACATCACTATGGATCAACTTAAGAGGTGCAGAGGTTCTCTCATGACTAGCTCTCTCAAATTTGTGCTCTAGGTGTTTTCCTAGGATACAACCTTGACAGACTCTCTTGGAAAACTTAATATTTGGTAACCCTATGACCATATATTTTTCACTCAAATAAAAAAGATACTTATAGTTAAGATGGCCAAATATTTCATGCCAAATCTTGCTTGCCTCATTAGCATGAATCAGAAGAGCAGAGGGGTTTGATTAGGGTAGAAAATGTGAAAACATGTATACCTTCGAAGTGTGATCGACAACACCTTTTGCAATGAATTTACCATTCGAGATATCTATGATGTCAACATCATTAGGGGGGAAGATGACCTTCTTTGGAGGCCCTGTGTGAGTCATCTAATACACTGACAAGAGGTTAGAGGAAAGACCTGGAACATACAACACATTATTGAACTTACCATGGTCAAGATCAATCCTTCCTTTCCCTAAAATGTCAATGAGAGATTCATCTCCCAACACTATTGGTGGACCTTTAGACATGTCAAGAGAGGAGAATGCCTCCTTGGACGAAACCATATGTCTTGAAGCTCCAGATTCTATGATGAAGCTAGGTGAGCTTGATGTGCCAGCAACCAAAGCATGTAGTCTCTATCTGTCCTCTGAATTTGATCCTCCTTCCCTCTTCTTTGAGAAATCAGGAAGGGAGATGTTATTATTCTCCAGGAGTTGGGTCAACATGACAATTTGCTTCTTCATACAGGAGCTCTCAGGATGTTATCCCTTACTACAGTATGCGCACTTTCTCATTTCTACTTTGTTCTTCTTCTTCTAGAAGTTCTTCTTGGAGCCTTGGGACTCCTCTTGAGACTTGTTCTTGTGTCTCTTTTGCTCAGGTAGCTTCTTAGATTTCTTCTTTCCTTTTGAATCCACCCTCAAATCTCCAACAACCAAAGCTTGGTCTTTGGAAGGTTTGATGGTGCCCATCATCACCAGTTTATCTTGTTCTCGTGTGAGGGATTCCATGAACTCTGCAAGCTTAGGCATATTACAGGCTCGAGCTATCAACATTGTGGCATGGAAGGTAAAAAAAAACACCGAATAGTCAGGGCCAAGCTTCGAGAGTATGGCCAAAACTAGTTGCTCTTCCTTCTTTTCAATTCCACACTGTTTTAGCTTCAAAACAAGGGCTTTAAACTTGGAAAAATAGAGTTGCAAGGATTCGAAGCTACTGGGCCTTAAGAGATCAATTCATTCTTGATTTGATGTCCTCTCATCTCATCTGTCTTACCAAAAATCTCTACAAGCTTCTCCCACACTTCATTAGGTGATGTCAATCCATCAAGATGGAAGAGGAGGCCTCTTGAAATGCTCAGACATAGAAGACCATAGGCCTCATCCCTCCTGTTGTGCCATTTAATTTTCTCTGAAGCTGCATTGGGCTCTGACTCAATTTCCATAGTCACCATGTAGAGACCTTTTTCTCTCAATATTATCTCCATATCTACTTTCCATTCAAAGAAATTAAATGGAGTCAAGATGATCTTCTGAGATTGATCCATAGCTCAGAAATTGTGCCCTTCAGTCAGCAGAATATGCTCCCAATCAAGATGTCAAACCTGCAATAGTAATATGGAAGGAGAGAAATTGATCTACAAAGGCTTTGATACCATGTGGAAATTGAACCCAAGTAATAGAACAATTGCACTCACAAAGTTGCTAATCAAACATGCAAATTTACAAACAAAGGAGACTAAAATTGGAGCATAACACTAATCTGTATTGAATAAGTGTACAATAGCCAACCTTATGAATTCATAGGATGCTGCAATATATAATTACATGAGAGATTCAAATTCATAAGGATTCCATTAGAAATAGTAAAAAAGTAGGCTTACTAAATCTAGTCAAATCCCCCATAGGTGCATAAAGCAGTTTCCAAATCCACTTAGAGGCTCATGAATTGGAAAAGTCAAGTAGGCAAGCTAATAAGGGATGGAAAGACAACTCATATATTCTTTTATTAGGAGAAAAAGATGGAGGATGATGAGGAAAAAAAAACAAGTCAACTACACATAGTCTTACTTTCCCTTTTGCCTTATTTCTTAATAAAACAGGCAACTTAGCAGAAAAAAAGTAGATATGTGCTTTGGAGGATCTAGAATAAAGCAAACATTCTAAATATAGTTTCGAGGAGGTTTCCCAAGCGCTCCATGACTCATTTTTAGCAAGTTTGACTTCTATGGCATGTGGAAGACAACTTGCATAGAGTGGAATATAGGAAACTAGGCCAATAAGAAAAAAATGAATTAATTAATGTCTAAGGTAGGTAACTATGGGTTGATTATTCTAACACTTACTAGCCTCTATAGAAGCAACATACTCTGCTTCCATTGTTGAAAGTGCAACAACCTATTGCAGTTTTGAAATCCAACTTACTGTTGTTCCACCCACAGTAAACACATACCCTGTGGTGCTCCTCCTGCTATATTTATCACCAGCTATATCTGCATCAACATATCCCTGTAGAATAGTGTCTGAAATTCCAAAAAATAATGCATGAGATGTGGTACCTCTCAAATACCTGAGAATCCACTATACTACTTTCCAATGCTATTTACCTAGATTATTCATATACCTTCTCACAACTCCCACTGCATGTGCAATATATGGTCTTGTGCACACCATGGAATACATCAAGCTTCCAACTGTTGATATATAGGGAATCCTAGACATGTAATCTATCTCTTTCTGTGTCTCTAGCACATCTCCTTACTTAGTTTGAAATGGCAGGCTAAAGGTGTACTAACTGGTTTTGCATTATGCATTCTAAACCTCTACAACACCTTTTCTATGTACTCACCTTGAGGCAATGTCAATTTGCGATTTTTCCTCTCTCTCGTTATTCTCGTACCAAGGATTTTCTTTGCAGCACCCAAATCCTTCATCGCAAATGATTTAGCTAGTTTTCTTTTGAGCACATTTATATCCTACATGTTAGACCCTGCAACAAGCATGCCATCCAAATACAATAACAAGATAATATATCTTCTGTTATCTAGCCTCTTGAAATAAACACAGTGGTCAGAATGAGATCTATCATAACCTTGTTATGTCATAAACTTATCAAATTGTAAATACTACTACCTTGGAGCTTGCTTCAGGCCATACAAGCTCTTATTCAACCCACAAACCAAATTCTCCTTCCCTTTGAACTCATCCCTCTATGGCTGCTACATATAAATCTCTTCCTCCAAATCTCCATGGAGAAATGTTTTTTTTACATCTAATTGTGCAAGATGCAAATCTTCTTCCGCCACTAGACTTAAAATAGTTCTAATTGAAGTCATTTTAACAACAAGAGAAAATATTTCATCAAATTCTATACCTTTCTTTTGTGCAAACCCCTTTACAAAAAGTATATTCTTGTACCGCTTCTTGCCTCCATCTTCTTCCTTCAAATTGTAAACCCATTTATTCTGCAATGCTCTTTTTCTGCAGGAAACTTAACCAAATATGAAGTCTAGTTTCTTACCAATGAGTCCATCTCCCCATCCATGACTTGCTCCCACTTCTTTCTAGTTTATACCTGCATTGCCTCTTCATAACATTCTAGTTCACTAGAATCAGTCATCAATAAATAATATAGTGAATGAGAGAATCGTTCAAGGGGTCTACTTAACCTGGTATATTTTCTTACATTTGTAGGAGTTTTGGGTACCTACTGTTGTTCTTGATTTTCTGGTGCCTTTGGAACTTCATTTTCTTTGATTTCATCAAGCACTGTGTACTCTTTGTTTTTCTTTCCCACTTTATTTCCCTGCAACTGATCTTTGTACATAACCTTTTCATTGAATACTACATCTCTACTCCTAATGATTTTGTGATTTTCAAAATCCCATAAGCGATAACCAAAATCATCAACCTCGTATCCAATAAAGGTACATTTCTTGGATTTATCCTCAAGCTTTGTTCTATCATCTTTAGCAATATGGACAAATGATTCACAACCAAAAGTTCTCAGAAATGAGTATTTTACCTGTTTACCTGTCCATGCCTCCTCTGGAATCCCACCATCCAAAGCACTTGAAGGCCCTCTGTTTATTAAATAAAAAAACATTGTTTACAACATCTCAAAACTATAAGGGAAACCTTGCATGCAATCTCATACACCTTGCACACTCCATGATCATTCTGTTCATCCTTTCTGACACACCATTTTCTTGTGGTGTTCCAGGGACTATCTTCTCTCTGCAAATCCCATTATGTGAATAGCAACTGTAAAACTCCTTGCTGAAGTATTCACTTCCATTATCAGATCTGAGACATTTCAACCTTTTTCTTGTCTCATTCTCATCCAAAGATTTCCAATTCTTAAAAGTATCACACACATCAGATTTCTCTCTAATGCAATAAACCCAAGTTTTTCTAGATGCATCATCAATAAAAGTAACATAATAATGAGAGCCACCAAGAGATTGTACCTAAGCTAGTACCCATACATCTGTATGGACAAGCTCTAACTTTTCACTCTTCTTTTGTTTCCCAACCCTGAGAAATATAACTCTCTTATGTTTTCCATAAACACAATTTTCACAGAATTCCAAACTTACCTGCTTCGTATCTGGAAGCAGTTTCCTTGAGTGGAGAATTTGCATCCCCTTCTCACTCATGTGGCCAAGCCTATGATGCCAGAATGCTGCACCTATTTCTATGGAAGCTACAGAGATAGAATAATCGGTATTATGAGGACATAAATATAACGTACCTACCCTATCTCCTTTTTCTATTACCAGTGATCCTTGAGCGATCTTCCACCACATTTCTCCAAACATAGAAAAAAAACCTCTATCTCCCAACTTCCCCATTGAGATCATATTTCTTTTCATAGCAGGAATGTGCCTTACATATTCTAGCAGCCATTCACTTCGATTATTTAACTTAACCCGTACCTTACCCTTTCCAACAATTTTACATGGTTCATCATCCCCCAATAAAACATGTCCAAAATTACCTTGAACATAATCATGAAAGAATTTCCTATGGGGTGTAGCATGACATGAAGCCCCTAAATATACTACCCAGTAATCACTAGTATTATCTAATGCAAGAATCAAATCATCTTGTAACACATCACCTGCTACATTCGCTTCCTAAGTAGTCTCTTGCTGCCTCTCACCTTTCTTCTTTGGTGCTCTGCAGTATTTCTTCAGATGTCCTTTCTTACCACATTTCCAACACTCTATTTTTCCAAATCTGGACTTAAATATGCCCTTTTTAGACTTGCTGCAATTCCCTGGGCTCCTTCCTCTCTCATTTTGTCTCCCTTTGGTCTCCATGGTCAACGCATTACATGATGTCTCACCTGTGCTTTTTCTTCACATTTCCTCACTAAGAATAACACCAACAACATCATCAAACTTAAGAGTATTTGAACTAGGGACAAAGTTACTTACAACCATGACCAAGCTATTCCAAATTTCTGGCAATGAGTACAATATTAGAGGAGACCTAACCTCATCATCAAAGTTCACTTTTACTGAACTTAACTAATTGGTAAGTGTATTAAACTCATTTAAATGGTCAGCAATAGATCCACCTTCCGACATATTCATATTAAATAAACACTTCATTAAAAATACCTTGTTGGAAGTCGATGGTTTTTCGTAGAGCTTACCCAATGCACTCATCACACCCTCTATTATTTTTTTCTTTCAAAATATTGAAATCCATCGACAAATCCATGCACAACCGTATTGTTCCCAGTTCCTTTCTGTCAAGAACCTCCCATTCTTCATACTTCATAGTTGTTGGTTGCTTTTCTTTTCCTCCCAACGGCAGGTATAGATCCTTCTGGTATAGATAGCCTTCTATTTCTATATTACATAATTGATAGTTTTGGCTATTAAATTTCTTGACCCTAAAATTTCCCTCTTTTTCCATTGCTCCCACTTGAACCAGGAACCCTTCTTTCCTACGAGTTTACCATCCAAACAGACCTTTTGGATCTGATACCAGTTGTTAGAAAATAGGACCACAGAGCAATAACAGATATATAGTTAAATCATCAAACAAGATGAAAAACACATTAAACACATTACAGAGAGACACATATATAAGGTGGTTTACCCAAACGATGGGCTACGTCCACACATAAATTGCTAGTCCTTTTATTACTATCCAGAAAGGTGAAAGGATACAACCTACATCAATACCACTGCACTTCCTCTTCACTCTCTCATAGTCTCTCTCACAAAATCACAAAGATTGTTTACAATACTACAATACAATACAATACAATATCATACAATACCATACACATCCATATTACAATGCTTTCATTTTATAGGGGAAATACCATGGGAAAATACTACGATTAACCCAATACCATGGGTCTGCGAAACTGTTGTCCAACAAAAATATGAAAATGTTTCTCGGGAGATTCACCCCTGAACCCCAAGGTTGGGGAACAAGTGTACAGTACACTTGGGGTACAAACATGATTGAATGACATCTTTGAATTTGGAAGATCAGGCTCCACAACGAACAAATGGTCCTAGAATTTATGAAAATGCTATGTCACTGATTACAACTATGGATGATTGGTATACTATTGAATACTTGATCTATTTCAGGATATGGGGTAGTAAAATAGTTCATCTATTTCTTAGGGTTTTTCCTGATTGTCATGTCCCCAATTAAACAATTTCCAAGTAAGCTACTTGCAAATAATGTTCCACCAACCTACTAGTTCCCTAGGTTGAGATGGAGACACAAATTTTGTAATAAGGGGGTATGGGACCCAATTTATTTATTTATTTTACCATATTTAGATTTAAATGGGTCACATAAATGATAAATTCTAAGAAAATAAGGTGGAATGGGTTCATGAAGACACTTGGAAGCTTGTGGATCCTTTGGATGACTAGATTCCCCACACACTTGGAATGATCTTAATCCAAATTCGAACACATGGGTAATGTAACATTATTGGAGGGTGATGTGGTGTCAAATATCATATAGTGAGCCAAGGAATTCTAATAGGTAAAGGAGAGTAACTCCCATGGAATAGGAAGAGACTAGAAGACAAGGTGTGCCACTTGGAAGGAAATTCCATGCACTCTATGAAACCAAATGATGAAAGACTCTATGACAAGAATGAAAAATTCATACCTGGTTGCAGACATATGAAAAATATGACATGAAAAGGCTAAAAATAGCCACCAAGAGATCGAATTTGGGATTTATAGGAAACCATCCAAACTGGGGAAAGAATTGGAGCACGAAGAGGAAGACAAGTGTCATGAGAGTTACTAAACCGCTAAGATGAGTTGGAGGAATCACATGGAGGTAAATTAGGCCTTAGGAGGCCTCATGAAGTTAATAAAAGGATATCATGAGTAATGATAATATATTTTTACCATTTGTTAATTTTCCTTTGTAATTTTGGATAGCTTTTCTTGTCCATTACACGGTGAGTGTTCATTGCCCCTGCTTGTGAACCAATTTCAAGGGATTTAGATTCCTTTCCAAGTTGGTTGATCAATGGAGAGGCCATTCAAACCTCTAATTGGAGCTTAATGAAGCATTTTTAGTTGTAGGTTGAAGTGTTGATGTATTTGTAACTTCGGAATGTATTCACTTGTATATCTTATGTCTTGTACCCCGATGTTTATTCCGGGAAGTGTCTATAATGTATTTGAGTCATGTCATGCCCTGATGTTCCTATTGGGAGAATCTATAATGTAAAAAATTCATGTCAAGTAATTGTAATTAATCCTCCTATTGTTCAAGGGTTAAAGTCCCCACGGTTCCGGGGCACTAGGGTTATTAGACTCTCCTAGAGAAGTCGGCCCTAGTGAGTCATTGTCAAGTGGGGAATTAGTATAAATAGAGAGTGAGCCTCTATATTTATCACACACTCACTCACACTCAGTTGTAGCACATAGCTAAGGAAGAAGAAGTTGTTGGGGATAGAAATAAAGAGGCTATTGCTGTCGGGATATCATCTTACTGTTTTTGGGGCTTTGCTATTTGGTGCTGATTCTATCTCTGAGGAAGTTGTGGGGTTTTATCCTTTATGGTTTCCCCAAGGAAAATCTTTGTGTTCATTTTCTTATGTGTTTCATTGTTGTGCTTGTTATTCTCTCAGTTAAGATCCTAAGTTAATGCTAGCTTAAATGATAAAAATCTAACATGGTATCAGAGCTAACCTGAGAAGAAGACACTGTGCAGTTGCAGGAACTAGGGATTCGTACTTTTTGGATCTCTCTCCACATATTTTCAGCAAAATAAGGTTGGATTAACTCTCCTCCCTAAGGCGCATCTTTCTGTTGAAGCAGAATCCAATTCTGATCTTTTTCAGTTTTGGACCCGACACTGCTGCCGGAAATTAGGGATTTCCATAGAAGTGGAAATTTTCAGTGAGCCCAGGCCTAGATTGATCTCCTCCTCAAAATAAAATTTTAGAGATCAAGATCAAAGAATTTGGATGGACAGAACTCCGGAAAAGCCAAACCCTAATATGCTCCTGAAGCAAGACTACAAAAATTCAGCTCTAGATCTAGATCTGACAACTTAACCTGGTAAGATCTAAATATTTTGTATTTCCATTTGAGCTTCTCAGTTAATATGTCTCATCATACCAACCTTGATGAAAATCTTGAGGGAGTCAATAAATTCTGAGCCTGGAAGTATAGGATCTCCCTGGTCCTGGAAGAAAATGAGCTGGACTCCTACATCAATGAGGAGATTCCAGTTCCAGAGGGAGATGAGGCTAAGGCCTTACACAAGAAGAATATGGTTATGGAAAAGAGTATTATTTCTGATTCAATCAAGGATCACCTCATACCACAGGTGTCCTCCCTAAAGACACCTAAAGCTATGTTTGATGCCCTAACCAAATTGTTTGAAGGAAAGAGCATAAATCGAAAGATGACCTTGAGGAACCAGTTGAAGAATGTGAAGATCTAGAATGTGGAGACCATATAGTCATACTTCACAAGTGTCTCCCAAATCAAAGAACAACTTGAGGTAGTAGATGAAGAAGAGGAGAATGCATAGATTATGATTACCACCTTGAATGGTCTCCCTAGGACATGGGACTCTTTCATTCAAGGTATTTGTGCCAGAAAGAAGTTAGTCAAGTTCAGTAGACTATGGGAAGAATGCTCTCAAGAAGAAGCTCGGATAGCAGCACGAGAAGAAAATATGGGAAGTGAAGATCAAGCTCTCACAGTACAATCCACCACAGAGGTAAGCACTCCCATCAAAGGAATAACTTTAGAAATCCTAGAGATAAGTCTAAGTTCATTTGCTATACATGTGATGAAAGAGGACACTTTGCTAGAGATTGTCCTAGAAAAAAAAGTATCTCTCACAAGAAGAAGGGAAACAAGAGAAGACATCATGCTCATGCTGCAGAGGATGATGAACCTTCCACAAAAAGAAATAGACAAGACAATGATGATTCTTCAAGTGATGAAGAATATGTTCTGATTTTCGCTCTCACGGGAACTATCACACATGGCAGCAATGATTGGATTATAGAAAGTGGTTCTTCCAAACATATGATAGGATTCAAGGAATCCTTTGTGAAATTATCTAAACATGAATAACCTCACAAGGTGAAACTCAGAGATGAATACCAGTATCCAATAAAAGGTAGTGGTGAATCCTCATATAAGCTAGACTCTGGAAAGTCTATCAAGATGAAAGATGTATTGTTTGTACCTGGACTAAAGAAGAACCTCCTCTCCATATCTGCATTAGATGCAAAAGGAATGAGGGTTGCACTTGTAGATGGCCAAGTCCTCATGTGGCCAAAGGGAAAGTCTTTTGATGATGTAGTAGTGATTGGTGAATAAGAAGGAGGACTATACAAATTGAAGGACCAACCAGAACAAGCTTTGGTTCATGACTCAGTAGAACCAAATGAGCTTTGGCATAGAAGGCTTGCACATGTGCATTATAGAGCACTACCACTTGCAAGGAAAGTTGTTGAAGGTCTCCCTGAAATGTAGACAAAACATGAAGGTATATGCAAAGGATGTGAAAAAGGGAAGAACACAAAAAATACATTTCCAAGTAGCGAGAGCAAAGAAAAAGGAATCTTGGAAATCATCCACTACGATATATGCGATCGAATGTCATCCAACTCACTAAGCGGGTATGTATACTATGTTTCTTTTATTGATGATTTTTCTAGAAAGGAATGGATATACTTTATGAAGAACAAAGATGAAGTATTTAGCAAGTTCAAGGAATTCAAAGCCTTGATCGAGAATCACACATAAAAGAAGATCAAGACCTTTCGATCAGATAATGGTGGAGAATTCACATCAAATGAATTCAAAGAACTATGTAAAGATTCAGGGATTAAGAGGGAGTTATCCACTCCATATAACCCACAACAGAATGGGATTGCTGAAAGAAAGAATAGAACAATCATGGAAGCAGCAAAGGCCATGCTTCATGATCAATATCTTCCCATGCATCTATGGGCAGAAGCCACCAGAACAATGGTGTATGTACAGAACCGTACTCCTCACAAAGTACTCGAGAGGAAGACTCCTGAAGAAGTCTTCTTCAGTAAGAAACCTGAATTCATCCATCTTAGAATATTCGGTTGTCTTGTATACATACACATTCCTAAAGAAAAGACAACGAAGTTAGATCCTTCAGGAACAAAGGGTATATTTGTGGGATACTCTGAAAGCTCGAAGGATTACAGAATATACTTCCCAGGGTTCAAGAAGATTGACATTAGAAGAGATGTAACATTTGATGAAGATTCAGCCTACATCAAATCCAGGAAGAGACCAGCTGAAGAACCTAAAGAAACAAGAGCACCCATAATTCATGATACAACCATGAATGAAGAAATTCAAGAAGAAGATCGAGAATTAGAAGAACCTCAAGAACCTGTAGATCCACCTCAGGAGAAGAATCCTCACAAGAGGAAACCTGCTTGCGTACGTGAAATTATACAAGGTGCAGAAAGATATGGAGCTTCAGAAGAAATACATAGAGGAAGAAAAAGAACTATGTCCTGCTCCAGTTATGTAGCCTTGCTATGTGACATTATTGAAAAATAACCTTCCAACTATGAAGAAGCGACAGAAAGAAAAGAATGGAAGGAAGCTATGATCGAAGAGTATCAATCGATCACGAAGAATGATATTTGGGATATTGTCCCAAGACCAAAAGGGAAGTCCATTATAACTTCCAAATGGATCTACAAGATCAAGCATGCTGCAGATGGAAGCATAGAGAAATATAAAGCAAGATTCGTGGCTCGTGGTTTCTCTGAGAAAGAAGGAAGAGATTACGAAGAAAGTTTTGCACCTGTAGCCAGATACACTTCCATCAAATCAGTACTTTCTCTGGCTACAGTGATGAAATGGAATATACACTAGATGGATGTCAAGACTGCTTTCTTGAATGGTGTAGTAGAAGAGGAAGTATATGTGGAGAAGGCACTTGATTTTGAGACACATGATAGGGAGTCTCATGTGTGTAGATTGAAGAAATCCCTGTACGGTTTGAAACAGGCACCCAGGACATGGTACGATAGAATTGATGGTTTTCTATCCAGTTTGGGCTTTACCAAGAGTAAAGCATATTCCAACCTTTACTACAAGGTTGAAGATGGCAATCCAGTGATACTCCTACTGTATGTGGATGATCTGTTTGTAACAGGTATGGATGTGTTGATTGCTGATACGAAGAGGAAACTTGCTACCGAGTTTGAAATGAAAGACTTGGGTATGATGCACTATTTCTTAGGCATGGAGGTGTGGCAGAATACAGATGGAATATTCCTTGGAAAAGGGAAGTATGCAGTAGATATTCTGAACATATTTGGGATGATGGACTGCAAGGCCATAACCACACCTATGGCATCGAACCTAAAGCTATTGAGTGATGCTTCATCAAAAGTGGTTGATGCTACGATGTATCGTCAGATGATTGGGTCCTTGATGTACCTGACGAACACGAGACCAGATATTTGCTTTGTTGTGAACACCTTGAGCCAGTTCCTAATAGATTCGAGACATGTTCACTTGATTGCTACAAAGCATATTCTGAGGTACCTGAAGGGTACAGTTGATTATGGTCTCAAGTACGAGCCAAATCAGAAGATTAACCTAGAGGGTTATGTTGATTCAGATTGGGTAGGAAGTGCCATTGATAGGAAGCGCACTTCAGTATGCTGCTTCGGTATAGATCAGGTATGATCTCTTGGTTTAGCAGAAAGCAGTCCTGTGTGGCACTGAGTACAGCTGAAGCAGAATATGTCACATCTTGTTCAGCTAGTTGTGAGGTAGTGTGGCTAAGAAAGCTATTGTCTAATTTATTTGATCTCCAGTTGGATGCTACTTGTATATATTGCGACAACCAAAGTTGTGTGAAGTTGTCAGAGAACCCAGTGTTCCATGACAAGTCGAAGCATATCGAGATCAAGTATCACTATATCAGGGATATGGTGCAGAGAGGAGCAGTGAAGCTCTATTATGTTGCAATGGACGAACAGATAGATGATGTGTTTTTGAAGCCATTGGCTAGAGTGAAGTTTGAGTACTTCAGGGAGAAGCTTGGTGTTCTCCAGATCGAGGTTCCCTCCAAGGGTAAATGATGAGACCTAGAGCCATTCTGACATGGTGAGAGGATAGGTTCCTTCCATTGCCAGATATAAGGGCTGAGCCATTCTATCATGGTGAGAGGATTTGGCTCCTTCCATATCAGATGTGAGTGCTGAGCCATTCTGATATGACTGTAGGATTGGTTCCTACATGATCAGATGTAAGGGATGAATGCCATTCTTGGAATGGAGGAACCTGTTCAGTTACCAAGAATACTCAGTCTAGGACTGAGGGCCATTCTGATATGACTATGGGATGTAGCCTTACATGATTAGATGTGAGTGCATGGAGATTCTGATGTGATTGAGGGATGTGTTACCACTTGATCATATATAAGGGATAATGCCATTCTCTGGGAGAATGGAGGCACCTAGTCAGTTACCAGGAATCCTCAGTCTGGGATTGAGAGCCCTTTTGATGTGATGTGTTTACACATGGTTGAATGTAAGTGCAGAGCCTTTCTGACAAGATGAGGTCAGATGTAAGTGATGAGCCATTATGGCATGATGTGTTTACACATGGTCAGATGTGAGTGCTATGCCTTTCTGACAAGATGAGGTCGGATGTAAGTACAAAGCCTTTTTGACAAGATGAGGTCGGATGTAAGTGTTGAGCCATTCTGGTGTGATGTGTTTACACATGGTCAGATGTGAGTGCTGGGCCTTTCTAACAAGATGGGGTCATATGTGAGTGTTGTGCATGCCTTCCTGATAAGACGAGGTCAGATTTAAGAGCTGGGCGGGCCATTCTGACTTAGGGTCATATATAAGTGTTGAATACCTACATGAAGGGTAGGCCTACAACCAGCATGAAAAAGGGCTGGCTCTGTATAACTTCCTATGACGAGAAGAATAGAGAGATAGCACCATTCTGAGATAGCACCAATGATGATGATCCAGACTTGATGATGATCCAAATCAAGTGATGATCCAGATGTGATGATGATCCAAATCAAGTGATGATCCAGATTTGATGATGATATGGTGATTATCATCCATATTTGATGATGATACAGTGATGATGATCCAGCAGTGATGATCCAGTAGTCATGATGATCCAGATCTCGTGATGAAGAAGACTTGAAGACGAAGGTGACTTGAAGATGAAGAAGACGAAGAAGACGAAGAAGACTTGAATATGAAGACAACTTGAAGATGAATATGACGAGATGATCCAGTCGATATAGAGAAGAAGACTAGTGCTAAAAATTGTGTCGAAAGAATACCTTCCTAGTTAAGAGGGAGTGTTGATGTATTTGTAACTTCGGAGTGTATTCACTTGTATATCTTATGTCTTGTACCCCGATGTTTATTTCGGGAAGTGTATATAATGTATTTGAGTCATGTCATGCCCCGATGTTCCTATTGGGAGGATCTATAATGTAAACAAGTCATGTCAAGTCATTGTAAGTAACCCTCCTATTGTTCAAGGGTTAAATTCCCCGCAGTACCGGGGCACTAGGGTTATTAGAATCTCCTAGAGAATTTATCCCTAGTGAGTCATTGTCAAGTCGGGAATTAGTATAAATAGAGAGTGAGCCTCTCTATTTATCACACACTCGCTCACACTTAGTTGTAGAGCATAGTTGAGGAAGAAGAAGTTGCCGGGGCTAGAAAGAAAGAGGCTACTATTGTTGGGATATCATCTTACTGTTTTTGGGGCTTTTCTATTTGGTGTTGATTCTATCTCTGAGGAAGTTGTGGGGTTTTCTCCTTTATGGTTTCCCCAACGAAAGTCTTTGTGTTCATTGTCTTATTTGTTTGATTGTTGTGCTTGTTATTCTCTCAGTTAAGATCCTAAGTTAATGCTAGCTTAAATGATAAAAATCTAACATGAAGATCCATATAGTTGAATTCTCATCTATCTCCTTATTCTCTCATTCCTTCTTCTCCATTCACCCACAATCTCATGTTGAGGGTGCACTTGTTGGAGTGGTGATTGTGCTTGGCTGAGTATAGTTTATGCCCAAGATTTGATGTATGATGTATGGATCTGTAACATCATACCCATTATATCTGTAAGTCAAAATATCAGAAATACATGTATGAAAGGATTGCAATCCCCATGCTCTTGAATAACTACTTTTCATGGACTTGGCTTCAATCTTGATGTATTTTTATATCATATTTGTATGAGGGATGTTCTATGAGTTTGATGATGTTGTGATAGACATATATGATGTGTTAATTTGTAATTTCATGTCCCTATTCTCTATGGATATAAATCCAAGAAATCCATATGTGAAACTCTTGCAATTCCATGCTATTAAATAAATAGTTTTCATGTATTTGAAACCCATACTGAATGAGTTGTATACCATACTTGTATGAAGGGATTTGTCTGGTGTCTAATACATGGTAATTTTTAGGGGCGGAATTTTACCAATTGGCTATTTTTTGGGTTTTTTTTCAAAAAATAAATTCGATATTTGGTCATTTTTAGTGTCTAATATCGCCTATATTTACATAGAATAATTTGTTTTATCATAATATTTGCCAAAATTTACACATTTCAGTGTTAATTTTATGTTTCATATTTAATATTCTCCTACCTTTCTATAAACATGTTTTTTTCAATCCAAAATAGTCACCTAGAATACTATAATTAAGTATAATATTAGAATCCTTAAAAATATCACGGTCTAATAATATTTGGGAAGAAATTTGTATGATTTATATGGTCTCTATATGTCACATCCCCATTTTCACCTTTAACTCTACCTTTCATATGTCAAAATTGAGCTAGTTATACAATTTCCCCTTAAGGAATTTCCCTGAAAGTTGTTATATGAATGTCGCATTTTATAACCTGTTTTCAAAGATAATAAACATGATTAATGAAAAAAAATTGATGCCTTATATTCAGTCCCATAATCTATTCTTAAATTTGGGAGGTTCGTACTTGAGTTGGGAAGCGAATTTGGCTTTCACCCTTGGGGGGGATTTGACCTCATTTCCTAGTAAAATTTCTCCATTTATTCTTAGCCCCAAAATCAAGTTACAGAAGCCTAAATTTAGATAATAAGTGCTCATGGGTCATATTGGAATGTTATAATACTCCCCATATCCTTTATTTTCAAATTCAGAACCATTTGGAGAAAGTTGGACCCCCTAGAGTCATGACTAGTTAAGCTCGAATTTGCTCAAATTGTAATTTTGTCCAAAATTCCAAAAAGGGACATTACACTGATAGGATGGAATTTGATGAAATTTCCTTCTAGACTATCATGGATGGATTTCATGGTCAATTTCATTCCAATAATAGAGGGTCATGGCCAAAATTCCCCTTATATATTGGACATTTGGTTATTCAAAACACATCTCATGGTAGGATCATCACTAAGGATATGGTTCAACTAAAATTAGGCTTTATTGAAAAGAGAATCCATGAACCAAAGGGTTTATGCCAGTTATTTTTACTTAGGCCCATTTAAATAATTTCTAGATACCTGATCAAGGCCCAAATGACACTTTATATCAGGGTGCTCATAGCTTTGAATAAGTTATGAGTAAAGTGAATAAACTAGAGAAGAGAGTATTGATACATGAGTCCCAGAAGCAACTAAAACTAAGGGTATTAGAATAAAGAAATAAATTTTTTGAAAAGCAGGAAAATACTAAAAAGGAAGCAATGCAAACAACTAGTGAAACCAAATTACTTATTCTTGTTACATCTAAGTATGAACAACAACAAAAAATGGAGAAGAATCAAGGAAAGAAACCTATAAAAAGATTTAAACACACTTCTCCCATTCAAAATTTAAATTCTCTGACTCTGAAAAATCAGTACCTTCAAGGTAAGACAACTCCTTTCACTCAGTTAGTTTACCATGTTAATCATGTGCCCAAAATTGCACCTAATACTTTTTTAAGATTGAAGGAGAAGTTAAGTTAAGTAACCCTCCACCACAAAAATCTACTAAAGAAGTTATTGATCTATAAAAGGAATAGCCCGTAGAGGTTATCAATCCAACCCTAGTTACTTTATAACCCCAACAATATTCTAATCCTCAAGATGCTCAGGGTATCAATGACAACATAAATGCTCAATTACCTCTAGCTGATGAAGTATCATATGCTCCCACTAAAAAGGGTCCCACCATTCAATATTTTCCTAATTCACCTCACATTTCACAATATATTCCCACTCCTTTCGAATTAGATGATAACACTATCAACCATGATGGTACTTACTCTGACCCTCACACCAAGTTAGATCCTATATATGGCAGTACTTCTCAACAACTAGAAAATTCCGAACATGATTTGAAATGGACTAAAGGTGATACTTAAATTGTTCCTTAGTTACAATCCTAACATCCTATGCATACTCAAAATATTCAACCTATTAAGGACCTACCAACAATCAATAACATCCAAACTATGTTTTCAAATTCCACTCAGTTAATCCCTTCTACTCTTAATGAATCATTACCCATTATTATCACTACATACCTTATGAATTCCACAACTAAGAAACATATTTTGGTGAAGAGGTTGTGGTAGTTTTGGGGTATTATTAGTTTAGTAAGAAACAAAACGCTATAATGAGAAGTAGATACGAGAGAATAAGAGAAGGACAAGTTCTCACTCAACCGGTTTCTAGTCAAATCATTTGCAAACTATCTTCTGATGATCCCTAGAGTGGGGCTATAGAAGTAAATGGTTGTAGCTATGGTGGTCTTTGTAGGATCCAAGTATGACTATGTATTTGTTTTGAGTAAAGCATTAGAGGAACAAAAGAAAAAGAATGTGAGGGTGCATATTGAAAAAGAAACACAATAATCATTAGAGTGAATTTCAACTCAAAATGGGCCTCCTAAAATAAATTAATAAAATAATAGTTAAAATAATAAAATAATATTTATTAATTTTGGAGGAAGAAAAGAAAAAACTACTTTTTTGTTTGTATTTTCGACATATCTTCCCATGTTTCTAGTCAAATTTCGATCAGGAGAGCTCATTGGATGCGGAATTAAATTTCACATCCAAAAAGTACCCACCTGGAATACTTTTGATGGACTCCGCTACCCCAAAAACAAGAAATACCTGAAAAAACACGATGATGAAAAACATGATGGTGAAAAAACGTGATGATGATGTCATCATCACATTTTTTCAAGTATTTCTTGTTTTTGGGGTAGCGGGGTCCATCAAAAGTATGCTGAGTGGGTACTCGTTGGATGCGGAATTTAATTCTGCATCCAACGAGCTCTCCTGATCGAAATTTGAGTAAAAACACAGGGGATATGTCGAAAATACAAACAAAAAAAGTAGTTTTTTAATGATACCTATCCCCAAATTTATATTAAAGAAGTGTTTAATACCTATACGATATTTCAAATTTAAATCAATTTCATTGTCTAACACATGATGACATGGAATTTGAATTAGAGTTAAAAGGCCCATTTTGAGTTGAAATTTCCTCTAAAAATATGATCAAGTAGGAAGAACAACTAAAGGCTCAACATAATTCAGAATTACAAAGGTTACAGGACCAAATTCAATAATTATTATGATAAAGAAGAGGTTATCCAACATGCTAGTTATATTTCTGATATCAAAACACAAATGGAACAAAATAAAGAGTAGAATGCTTCTTCTTCATTCTTCAAATTTATTACACATGATTTCAAAGATGAAGCTATATTTTGCAATAATATTTTGAGAAAGAATCAAGCATCATTATTTCAAGGGATAAATGAAATACAAGATGATTATTATTCCTTTGAACATTTGTCAAATCTCCTAGTTGATCATGTGAATAAAACAAAGAAGGATTATTCAACTTACGAGCAACTATGCAAATGGAAAGAACACCTGGAAAATGTTCCCCAGGATGTTCATTGTCTAGATTCCTTGAAGCTAACGAGGGTCGAAATATCACTAAAGTCCCGAGAACACGCTTGTGATAATGTCGGTCATATGATCGAAAAATGTCAATAAATATGTGTTAGGAAATGGATGCTTACGGAGGATTTCATGGAAACCCTAGGTATGCATGCCTTTGATGAATTAGTCATATCAAGTCCATATAACGTGAAGATAAATGATTTGGAATAAAAACAAGATCAATCAGTACTTATGATTCAAAATAGTATTCAATTGGATATATCTTCATTTAGGTTGTTCATATCGACTCCAACTCAACTCGGACTTACACAACAAGGATTTTTAGACAATTGATCTAAGATTTGATTCAAAGATATCATGTATTTCTTATGTAAAGCACAACTACACCAAGATCATGACAATTACCTAGATATTACCGAAATGTGGGATGTTTATTCTATATGAAAATATTTTGTTACTAATTTTGGGTAGGGTAGGTAGTACTGATGTCTCAGATGTTCTTGAACCTTCTCATTATTTTATGGATATGTAATGGCATTTATTTAACCTTTTTGGTAAAAAATGGGGAGATATACTATGGAATCACTAGTATAATTTCTTGTGCTAGATCATGTATGAACGCTTTGTCTTGTAAGGAATCAAGTATGTAATTTTTTGCTGACTTATTAATAAAAGATGGAAGAATTTTTACATGTGATGATTCAACAATATACAAATACAGTTTTATTTGTTTGGTGTCCTTTATTGAATTATGTACTAATTAATCTCAAATTTTAATGATTCCAAAGGTTATTATTCATTTTAGATTTTTCTAAACTGGTCATGTCGAGTATCATGATTTTGTCCAAATGTTTCGGTCATGGTATTTTCCTTTGTGAATTTTTCAACATGATGAGATACTAACCCTGATTTAGTAGTCTGTTTATATTCCAAAATTAATTATCTATGGAATTTTATTCCATTTCATAGTTCTACCCATAGTTGGAAATATGTATCAATTTATCTGCGAGTAGTAGGTGCTTTGGTTGATCAAATATAAGATTTATCTTAAATTTGTTTCTAATAGTATCACAATAAATGATAATTAGGTTCTACACTTATAACCAACCTCTAAGTAAGTTTCCCTGATAGTATTTACTGACCCCAAACCTATGCTTTTCCCTTTAGAAAACCTTTCCTTGTTTCTTTCAAACAAGCTTTCACAAAACCGTAATTCTCCTTTCCAAGGAGAAAACCTATAAAGATAATAGAGGATTAAATTCATTAGAAGTGGTCAAACCAAAAAACTTGGAAATAGGAGATATCCCATGGGTATTATCCCATGGTTATTATTCGAAGTTCTTGAATCATATCACTTTCCTTGCGTTAATGATCGAACACTCATTTTGGAGTCAATGACATTAGACAAGATGCTCACGTCATTTCTAGATATTCAACTCATGACTAAATGTTACATTGAAGTGATGCACATGTCTCATAAAGTAATTAAACTTGAAACCAACTACCTATAGATATGGATCTTTAACCAAAACAAGTTTTATTAATCACAAACTTATTGATAAATATGTAAAAGATATAAAACATAAAGGTGCATTTTCACTTTAAATTTGAACATTATATTGGATAGTTAAGACACATGAAATTTAAACGCAAATAATAGTTAAGACACATGAAATTTAAACATAATATTAGATTACATTAATCAATTTCAATGTTCTTATCTACAACTCTTGTATCATCCATGTCTCATAAAATAAAATAAAACGTATTTTGGTTCAAGTATGCTCACCTATCATCCATGTCTTAATAAAAAATAAAATTATTTAGGATCAAAGTATGTTTAACACATTTACATATGATTAAAGTTTAAATTTAGATGACCACATGTTCACAATATCAACACCCCCCAATTGTGTGTTTGCACTCAATGCTCTAATAATACCAACTACAAGTAACGGGAAACCTCCTAGATGAGGTCTAATTTATAGCATCAAGGTTGGGCTGTCCAAAGTGTAGCACCTTAAAAATTCAACATCCTTCGGCATAGACAACACCATGTGCATCTAGATTCAACGTTTATGTGCCAAGTTCTAGTGTCAACATTTTGTATGTACACTCCTAACTAAGAATAATACAATTTCATCGTTTTTCACTTTATTGTTAATATCAATCAAAATCAGTAATCAACATAAGAATATTGTACATAGAATATTCATATGAAAAATTATATAGTAAATGGATGAAATATACGATACAAAGAGTTTGTAGGAGACACCAATATGATAAATGATGTGAGCACCCACTCACATATTAGACACTAATCTAATAGGGACAAAAATCTATTGTGCAAGCGCCAACTGGCAATATGTAAGAACCAACCTAACCAAGAGATGAGGACACAAATACTCTTGAGCTCCCACTCAAATCAACAGGATCCAACCTGTCAAGTAGATGAAGCCACCAATCTTCTGTAAGCAACAACTTACTTCCCCTACACCACCCTACCACCCTATGATTGTCAATATTCTTGCTACTTGTCAAACTTCTTGTCAATCTTCTTGTTGCTTCTCAAACTGCTTGTCACTGTTATTGATACTCTTTATGCTTGGTATAAACCAACATACCCTTTATAAGTCCCTATCACTCAGTCACAACTTCTCTATCATCCGTGCAGTTGCTAGTGTTGTATTCATTTATTCATAATCCTATAGCTACCAAGTAAATCCATGGTAATATGTGTAAATTTTTTCCTTTTGTGGTGATGAAATTTAATAAAAGATAATATTTAATTATAAATCTACAAATACATCAAGAATTAGATAATGGTGTAGTGAAACAAAAGTTTTCATTGTGAATGAGCTTTTATATGATATTTTTTTTCAAATTAAAAAATATGTTTATCTCATTTATTTCATTTTCTCTAAAGGCCATTTACTATTATTTCAGACATCTCATAAGTACTCACAAAATTTCTACCCCAAATCTATCTTCATTTAATTTTTAAATTTTTTTAACACATTTTTATAAACACTTTTAAGATTGTTGTACATTTTTTAAAATTTTATTTCATGATATATTATAATTATTAATACAAATAATAATTTCTATATGTACGTAAAAGCGCTACCCAAACAATTATCATTTTAAGACTTCAAAAACAATGTTTTTTATATGAATATAAAAATAATATTGACAAGTTATTCTTAAAATTATTTTAAAATATATTTTTTAATTCTTATAATAAATAATTTGAATAAATTTATAATTATATAATAGATTTATGTTTTCATATATTGATAAGATGTATTACCATGCTCTTACCCTTCCAATATGTCACTTCCTAAGTCTTTTAGCTCACAACCAACAAATCTAATCTTTAATCCTCACAACATAGACTCATAGTCAAGGATTTTCTATGGATGCATCAACTATTTCCTCACAATACAAAACCTTTGGAATTCATATAGCTACTAAATTTCTCATACTTTTTGAGTCTTCAAAAGGGTTCTGATCTTCAATCCAAGATATCTTTCAAATTTGTAAGATTTCATCAATTTATAATGAACAACCTCTTCTATGTCGTGCTTAACTTCATATGATATGAAGTTCAAGGGCTATTGATCTAGGTAGTACTTGTTTACAACACAGAAATACACTCTAACATTAAGCTATAGTTTTGAGGATTTTATACTTCAACTCTTATTCAATTGATAGTTTACTCCCCTTTTAAATTGATATGGCATCAAAAACTTATTCAAACTTTCAATTGCTAGTCAACACCCAAGTTTTTAAAGAAAACTAGAATTTGCTTGATTTTATCATTGAAAACTAGAATTTGCTTGATTTTATCATTGCACACGTGTGACTTTAGTGAGGAGATGTACTTGCAATCAAAACAAAAGACAAAAATCCTAAACAAACCAATGATTCAAAAATGTCTTCTCATATGTTGACTCATTTTTTCATGGTTTAGTTCAGTGTGAACTTCTTTGTGCACTTGATCTCTCATTGTGATCTTTATTATTCCAACAAAACACTTCATACATCCAACACATAACTTTATTGATTTGCTATCAAGACTGCGTATAAAGCAAAATACAATAAGGGGCCTCCATCTCTCAAAAAAAGAATAGCTTCACTAACCCAAAGATTCTCCACAGTCTGAAATGTATCCTCTGTTATAGTGGGAACCCTTAACCTTATACTTTCTCGCAAATATTTACATCAAGATGCATACATGATAATCTTTTCATTGCCTCTATTTATACAGAAAAAAATTCTTCCTTAGCATGTTATTAGGACAACTCAGCAATTATATTATACTTATTTAATCATATTATGATTTATTTACAACCTCATGACCTTTTATTGTAATATGTGGAAATTTTACCCAAGGATGTGTGGATAATAAGATGCATGGTGAGAATTTATGGTTTTTTTTATGTGGGTATGTAGCCATCTTGCAGAAATTTTGATGGCTTGATGGGAATGTTCTTTCAATGGGATGATTTTCTTTATTTCATGGCATGCATTGGTGGGAATATTATGTTAGGAATCCCTACAAGCATCTTTACATTATTTACAAAGGCTTGTTGCATGCATATTTAGGGATCCCACGTACATACTTGTATAATACATGATTTAGATACCTAGAGTTCACATGGGCATGAAGATCATCATGATATGTTTGACTTGTGGCATAAATAATATCTTGCTATCATTTTTTTCCATTATCATATTGTCAATCCTCCTTAGTATGTGCCACATCATAATCCTTTGTGTGCATATTTTCCATTTCATGTTTCTATCATCATTGATTTCCATTTCATAATTTCCATGTTGGATCAACTCTACCATGTTGTGGACATCAATGAGAAATATGCTCAACAATTTCAGCTAGTTATTTCTAAGTGTTTGATCAAATGTTGATTTTCATGTTTTACACTTTTTATATGATTTCTGATTATGGAATATTTATATGTGTTAGATCCTAGTCTAATATAAAATTAGCTAGTGTGTCAGTCAGAGTTTTAAATTCCCTTGGTATGTGTTAATATTCAATGTAACCAAATGATCTTTCGAGGAAAATATTTCGGTAAAGACAGAGAAATGTTGGGTCACAGATGGCATAAATGTGTTTTAGTTGAGAAACCACTAGTTGGGAGTCTAGGATAACAATCATGTGGGATATGCAAAAAGAGGAAGCCTTGGTCAAAATTTTAATCACGATGTGATATTTCACTACGTTATTGGTCATGAGGCCAAGGAAAATCCCTTCTGAACTTACTAACTCCTTAGTGGGGGAATATGTTAGTGATTGAGCAATATTGAAGGATTATTGAACTTTAAAACTTTAATCCACAATTGCAGTGAAGATAGATCTCATTTAATCCAAATACACACATTAATCAAACCATAGAACACATGATGTACCCTGGGAAAACCCTCCACTGATACGGAGGATAAAAAACCCATCAAACAATATTTTAGTATGATAGATAATCGACAGAGAATGATTACGACACAATAGAAATTTTCCTCAGAAGATAGCACAAGGCAATAGATACCATACATAATGCTGTGCTAGTCTTTCCAAGTACATAACACTTTAATAACAAGCTAGAAATTGGTCATAAAATGAATGTAGCAAATGGTTGCATGACTAGGTGGTACTATCAACTATGTGCACACATCACACATAACCTAATGAGCCTTCCTTGACTGGGTGCCATTTTTTCACATCATAATTATCTCCCACACTGAAGATATGTGCCCTTCATTAATTGACTGGTTTTAACTACCTCTAATTGAGTCGTTAACTGATTGAACAAAACTGAACTGAATGTAACTGAACTGAACTAAATGCAACTAAATAGAACTGAATGTAACTGAACAATACTAAATGTAACTGAACAAAACTCAATGCAAATAAACAAAACTAGTGCTTCTTTATTAGTGTCATCATCAACAACCACTTTGCAAACATTAAGAAGTTGATTCCTTAATTATCTAAAACTTGTTTTATCACAACTAAGACTCAACTGATGTCTTATTAATTCGAGTTCACTTGGAGGAATACATGGGCGATTTGAATTCTCTCTCTATATCTGTGCTCATATTAATTATCTTTGCATGGTCCATATGTGTTTCATTAATTAATCATCTATATCATATCATAGTCAAAAAAATTGTTCTGGACCTATGATCATAAGTGTTACCCGAGTTCATATAGTCATATGCTAAAGTAAATCACTCTAGGGGTAGCTAATCCCTAAAGAGACTTGGAGCACTTGGTGACCATGACTAGCCATACATACTATAGTATATACTCAAGACTTAATACAACATAATTTCATGATCTTAATACGACATAAGATCTCAGTATACGCATCTCTCCCAAATAGGACAAGGTCCTAGCTTAATACAACATACTCTCTGTAACTTAATACAACATAAGTTAGTGAACTTAATATGACATAAGTTCCATGGAGAAGATTTGAACCTAATACATCATATATTATGTACTTGATATAACACAAGTCTCATGGGAATGACTCTTGAAGTTTTACTCTCAACACTCCCTCTTAGCAAGGGAGACATTCACTAAAATACCAAGAATTTCCTGCCATACAAAGCTTATCTTGGAAGTGTCAGAACTTCGTCACAGATAGAGGATTGTCACAAATTTGTAATCTTCTCATCAGTATCTATGTACTGGAATTCGTTTTACATGAACATGACTTCAATGAATTAAAACTTCATCTCAAAGTTTTTAAACATAAAACACATATAGGGTTTTTTCAGAAATCTTGACTATTAACACCTAATGACTGTAGGCTTAAGTCTTCCACCTTAGTAGGTAGCTTCCCAAGCTACACTACTCCTCAGCATGTATTACTATCCGCAAAACAAAGTTTTCTTCTATAGCACTCTCTGACATACATCTTGATTTTGTAGTACTAGTCACACTACACTTAGCTTTTGTAGCACTAGCTGCAATTTACATTTAGCTTTTGTAGTACTAGCAACAATACATTTAGATTTTGTAGTACTACATGCAATTCACATTGCTTATCTCAGGATAAAACAATATTCGGATAGCACAATCAAATAGGTCTGCCATGTATCAAATATAATAAGGAGCATATTCTAATGTACTTGAAAGGTACTCAAACATATCCTTAGTAGTATGGATAAAATACAACAAGTCTTCTCAAATACCAACCAACTACTTACACATAGTAGCAACATCTAGATCCAATCTAGAGTATAGTTTCTCTAAACTAGAAACCATGGATTTTAAATCCATCATATACAGCATTATACAACAAATGTGTAATATTATGCACAAAGAAAGACTCATTTTTTCTTTTATTCTTCAGCAGTTGTTGACTTGTTGAATCGTCTTCTATATAGAGAATTTCTCTATGATATTTCCATTCTCTGTGATGTTCTTCAAGGCCTAATCACTTTTTTAGTGATTCTTCTCTCTATACTGTAGCACCCCAACTACCTCTCCGAGAGGTTTAATTGTTCTATGTCAATCCAGACTACAAATCTTCTTGAGTATCAATAGTCTCTGAGACTTTGACCATGTGGATTCTCTCCACAAGGTATCACAACCTATGGCTTCTTGAGTCATGTACCATGACTAGCTAGTGAGGACTTTATCTGTTGTCGCCTGTGAAGACACATCAATACTCCCTCTTAAACTAGAAGATTTTTTTCTATACTATACCAATCTTGTCCCAGAAAGAGGCTTAGTAAGAATGCTAGTAATGTTGCTCATGTGTGGATATGTACCATGTCTCAAATATATCTGACTAGGAACCTCATAAAGATTTACTACTTTTCAACATGATCTATCTAGAGCAACACATGTGATCTTTCCTCGTTAAATATACTAGAAATATTTCATATATCTTTGAAACTTTATTTCAGTGACCAAGACATATCTGAATCCACATACACTTGTACCAAGTAGGTACCACAACACGTGCTTTGTTGTACATGTCTACCTATAGACTACAAAGCATATAATAGATCATGGGCCCTGTGAATAACCAAATGCATCTCAACTAGTTTGAGATTCTTGAAATACGAAATAAGAATTATAAAATTTCATATTTATCTTCATATGTGTAGCCATGGATTTGTAGTCCTTCATCCTGAAACTCTTTAGGCTCTTTTACTGTGGATTTTCCTTAACCGTGGAAAACATTTATCTTGTGACTGCCACACCACTAATCATTATAATAATCATAACAAGATTCTTGAATATAGTTCTCATATTCCTTCTGAATATGAGCATCATGCAGGTCTCCTCTTAACAAAAGATACATCAACCAGTTTTATTGGTTCTTCAAGAGCTAGCAGATCTAGCAACTTCCTCTCACCATCAGGATGTGAGAATCATAATATGGGTCCTCCATCATAGAGAATTCATGCACATTTATGTATGAATATATTCTTGACACATGAATACAAATAAGATAATTTAATTATCTTCACGAGTCCGTACATATCTCAGAATAGGATTAGAGATTCTATTATGACTTCTTCCTAATACATAGGGACCTCATGATCTGCTCCCAAAAGCGTCTTGCTTCACAGCATCTCACTCTCTTTTAGGATCAACAATCAAAATTACTCTTCATTCAATAGATGTCATTTTTACTTGTAGGTCAAGGCATATAGTTTTTTCCTACAAGCCAAATTCAATCAAGTTATTAACAACCTTGCATAATCCAATCATTTCAATAAAATGACAAACAACACACACTGATATGCAAACATTTTAACCAATGTTTCAGTATAACCATATCTCATGAATTTTAATCATGTGAATACCTCAATGTATTTACAGTGATTCATATAGTTATGTACACATTAAATAATGTTTCGACATAACCTCATTCATATTTCATGTAATGTTTTGCAGTTCTATATCAATATTATATTTAGATCTCATGAAGATTTATGCAAAACCTTATTCTTCTTAACATGATTTTTCCTATTTACCAATAAAATAGAAATATTGTAACATATGCTTTTAATCATGTTTATACCATAATGGGATTCCTAATAAAAAGAATATAGATTGTAATAAAACACAATCTGATTTTATAAAAGCATATGATAATAAAATTAATAATCATGCAACCCAATATTCATGAATAATCATGCAACTATATATTCATATATTTATGAACAATCATAACATGCATATCTCATGAATTAGTCATGTAACTCTATAGTCATATCTTATGAAACAATTATGCATCTCTATGTTCATATCTTATGTAACAATCATGCAGCTCTATGGTCATATCTTATGAAACAATCATGCAGCTCTGTGTTCATAACTTATGAAACAATCATACATGATTTATATTCATATCTTATGAACTTTGTTTATTT
>LPNX010199038.1:31399-44210 GCA_001517045.1 Pseudotsuga menziesii | reverse complement strand
AACCATGTGCACATGGTTTCAACCATGTGCACATGGTTTTGAAACCATGCACATGGTTTATGGTTTCAAAACCATGTGCAAGACCTCTTAAACAACCCATAAACCATGTGCACATGGTTTTGAAACCATGCACATGGTTTATGATTTTAAAACTATGTGCAAGGCCAACATTTTTTATTATTTTGTTAAGTAAAAACATTACAACATCTCCCCCATATTGTGTTTTTTTATTCACCCATATTTTTTTACGGATAATTAAATTTTTACTTTTTATTGTTTTGTTAGGTAGGAAGATTACAACATCTCCCCCATATTAGGTTTTTTATGGCCGACATTTATTTTGGCCTATAATTAAAAAAAATATTTTTTATTAATAAAAATAACATTACGTAACGTTACATAACGTTAAGTAACGTTACAAGATCTCAAGATTCTTACGTAACGTTACAAGATCTCCCCCATACTGGGCTGTAAAGCGCCTCTCGGCGCAAAAACTTTGTATAAAACTTTAACGAGTTGTTTAAACGGGGATGATTTGATCTTTGTTTTTTGTTAGTTTTTTTGTCATTATTTTTTAATAGAATTTTCACAATATTGTTAGATTTTATAGAATATAGATATTAAAGTTTTAGTATAATCTGATTTTATTTCTAAACTCAAAATCACTCAATAAACAACATAAATTACAAATTTTATAAATTAAATTCAGCACTTCCAACATAAAATCAAATCAACCTGAAAGTCGAGCAATCCTGAACATCCAAAGTTTTAAAGGATAATCAACCTGAAAGTCGAGTAATCCTGACCATCCAAAGTTCTAAAGGATGTCATTTTGAGGAACATTTAAAATGGTTTTACACTCAAATTGACATGGCTGTTATGGATTAAAACCAATTCACTAATCAATTCTGGTCAAACGGTAAGTCTTGTTGTAAATATAAAAATAAAACCGCAAACACGTAAGCCTCGTCCGCAGAGTGAAATAAATATTTCCGTTGCACCAAAATCAAAATTCAATACTTTCTTCTTGAGGTTGTGGATCTGAGTACCTTGTTTACCAAGTTATTGAACTCAGAGGCCGGCAGAGCCATCGCCAGAGCCGAGAATCGGTTTACTGGTACCAATTGGGATTCAACGCCGATATCGACAGAGCTAAACCTTCAAATATTAGCATACGTCGAGTGTGGAGCTTTTGCTGTTCAGACATCGATGGAGAGCCATGGATCTCATGTAGCAGTCTTTCCGTCTCCTGCGATGGGCCATCTCATCCCACTGGTTGAGTTTGCAAAGAGGCTGGCGCTCTACCATGGCTTCTCTGTCACCTTCATTATCCCCAAATGGATGACGGTTTCTCATCGCCAGAACGCATATATGCAACGCGTAGTATCTTCGGCTGTGGGCAAGATGCACTTTATAGAGCTCCCTCACGTCGAGATTGAAGGGGATGATGCAGAGATGTATGGCCGAACTCGCCAAACTCTACTAAAGGAGAAGACTAAACCATTCTTGGAAGATGCTCTCAGATCCTCCTCGTTTCATTTCTGTGCTTTCATTAGCGATCTTTTCTGCACCACCATGTTCGATGTCACATCCAAACTAGAAATACCTTCCTACATATTCTTCACTTCTTCGGCTTCTCTCCTCTGCCTCATGTTGTACCTTCCAACACTTGTCCAAAATATTGAGATCTCCTTCAAAGACGTTGACTTCGAGATCGAAGTGCCGGGCCTTAAGCCAATTCTGGGCAGAGATCTGCCGACCCCCATTCAAGACAGATCTAACAGCATCCAATTTAACTGGTTCCTTCAACATTCCTCAAGACTCCATGAAGCTCGAGGATTTCTGATAAACAGCTGCGAGGATATGGAGGCCGAACAAATTAAAGCCCTTCTGGAAGGAAATGTACTTCTGAGTGCTGATAAAATTCCCTCCATTTATGCTGTGGGGCCGTTTATATCTTCGTCTCTGTTGGCATCTGATGAAGAAGTCGTGGAGGACAAGGAGGAGTGCCTAAAATGGCTAGACCGCCAGCCTGCTTCGTCCGTTCTCTTCGTTTCCTTCGGGAGCATGGGCACTCTCTCGGACGATCAGGTTCAGGAGCTTGCTCTCGGACTTGAAGCCAGCGGGCAGCGCTTCCTTTGGGTGTTGCGGAGGCCTCCATCAATTCTATCCACGATGGCCGAATCAGACATCAGGTATATTCTACCTGTGGGGTTCGAGAGTCGAACCAGAGACCGAGGACTCGTGGTTTCTTCATGGGCGCCTCAGATTCCTGTTCTTTCTCATCCATCTACTGGCGGTTTCCTCTCTCCCTGCGGTTGGAATTCAACTGTAGAAAGCATCTTACATGGAGTGCCAATGATCGCTTGGCCTCTTTTTGCCGAACAGAGGATGAACGCTTTGTATCTAGTGAAGGATAAGAAAGTGGCCATTGAAGCGAAGAAGGGGCTGGATGGATTGGTGAGCAAAGAAGAAGTAGGAAGAGTAGCCAGGGAATTAATGGAAGGAGATGACGGAGCGAAAATAAAGAAGAGGATGACAGAATTGATGGAGAAGGCCAACAATGCAATGAGGGTGGGAGGGAGTTCATACAAGGACATGGCCACTGTGGCTGCTCTTTGGAAGGAAAGGAACGCCATTAACAACGGACTTGAAGAGATTGTCTGCCAGAGAAAGATTAAGTCATGAAGGGAAAATACAATCAGAGAATATAAGATGCTGCTCAATAATTTTATTAAACAAAATAAATTTCATAAGTATTTTGAGACTGTAGTGTTGGCTTTGGCTTGGTGTTGGCTTTGGCTTGGATAAATTTGTAATAAGAGTCTTCTATATCAATTTGTAATAAAAGGTTTGAAGTTGAATGTGTAAGTGTTTTTTATTATACAAGCATATACATTCTGTTTAAGAGTTTTACTTTGTAATTCAGTAAAAACAATTTTTTTAATTTTTATTAAAAATTGAAAATTGAACAATTAATTTGTAATAAGAGGTTTGAAGTTGAACATGTTATTAATTTTGATCAAGTAAGTACATATATTCATGTTTAAGAGTTTTACTTTGTAATTTAGTAAAAACAAAGTCTCTAGTCTTTTTCATTAAAAATTGAAAATTGAACAATCAAATTGTAATAAGAAGTTTGAAGTTCAATGTGTGAGTGTTCTTATCAGATAAGTACATACATCCATGTTTAAGAGCTTTACTTTGTAATTCAGTAAAAATAAATTTTTTAGTCTTTTTCAGTAAAATTTGAAAATTAAACAATCAATTTGTAATAAAAGGTTTGAAGCTGAACGTGTGAGTGTTCTTGATCAAATAAGTACACACATCCATGTTTAATAGCTTTACTTTGTAATTTAATAAAAACAAAATCTCTAGTCTTTTTCATAAAAATTTGAACAATCAATTTGTGATAAGAGGTTTGAAGTTGAATGTGTAAGTGTTTTTGATAAGATAAGTACATACATCCATGTTTAATAGCTTTATTTTGTAATTTGAGTAAAAACAAATTCTCCTCTTTTTATTTATTAAAAGTTGACAAAGTTATATATAAAGTTGCAAAGCTTTTCATATCTCACCAACTTTTGCAGGATATGAAATATGAATTTTAAATTCTAAATATTTTCTTGTTTTTAATTTTTGAAGTATTGGAAGTTGACATTGAAATCAATATAGAAGTAATAGAAAAGAAAATCAACAACTTAAAAGTATAAAGTATAAAAAATAGCATAAACTTAACATGGATCAAAACTATAACTAACTAGGTTTTGATACGTGAACACTTAACATTGTTGCTTGCATAAGGCTGGCTGTAAACACTTTGGCTGCCATGTACTCACACTTAAATATGGATACGTGAATCCCTGATTTTAGATGTTCCACAGATGATTGAAGACCAAATCACTGTATGAATATATGGGTTGTTGTGCGCTCTTCACTGGGATTTATTGTCCGTTTAGCCATCCTCGGCTGCTGTGACTGCTTCGAGGGATTTATTGTCCGTTTAGCCATTCAGATAAGTGTGGATACACAATTATCCAAAAAAACGTTCAACTCCTCCGTTTTAACCTAATGGTAAATGGGTATTTAAAGGGTTGAATTTATTTATTCATTCAGAAAAATAATTTAAACTATAATGAATCTGGATTTAGAATTACTATTAGCAAATCCCTGAATATAGTTGATTTACGTTAACCTAAACTCATCATGCCATCTATTTACATGCAATGCAAGTAGAGAGAATATGATGATGAAACAAAATCAACACTCAGTCGTGGAGAGTACATTTTACATTTTCTCTCCTTTTATTAATTAAGCTTTCTTTCACCGTTTCAATGGTATTTTTTTTTTATATATATATTTTGGCCACTTGACTTGAGAGAGTGCTTCATCCTATGAAATGTAAGAGATTTCATAGATAAAATTAATCTTAAGAACACTCATATCCTTTTCTCTTTGACGTGGTCAACCAAATTCTACTCTCATTGTCCTCGTGCCTTATTTTTGTTGACTTGGGAGAGTGCTTCATCCTTAGATTTTAAAGATTTCATAGGTCTATAAAATTAATCTTAAGAGCACTGGTATCCTCTTCTCTTCTACATCGCTCCTTGTTTCATTGTCCTTATGTCTTATTTTTTTGCCTATATTTAGTTAGCTAACTCGCTCATGAAAGTTGAATAAGACGTGGAAGCCATGCACTTAAATTGACACAATAATTGTGTGGAGATCCACTGAAATCTTTCTAATTGCAACAATGTGTTTAACTATGTGTTTATTGATATAAATTCATTTTGTTTAACAATTTAAGAATGCAAAAAGATTTACCACTGCATGCACTAAATAAGTTCACATATTTGTTCTATTTTTATTGAATTTGCATTTAGTTGGGGAGCTTGAAACCCAAAGAGAGATTTGCATCTTTGATAAAGAAGAAAGACATTTTAAGCTTTGTCAAGGTAAGGTTCACAATGGTAGGGATTGAAGAAGCAAAAGAAGCAAAGGTACAACCGCAGTTGCATTTGATGGGATGAAATAATTTGATCTAGGTGAAGAGACATAACTTGTTCATCCGTTCCAAGTTAAGGTTTAGTTCCCAATAGGTGCATATCAACAATGCTCCTTCACTAAGCTCCAAATCCTGGATGACCTGATATATACGCGGGTACCCAACCAATCAGACATTAACAAGGTCAGTCAATGTCATTTCATGGCTATCTTAATAGGGATTTCTTTCTCCTTAATGAAATTGAGAAGGGTCACTGCAAGAAGATGAGGGACCTTTTAGATGCAATCGTAGTTTTCAAAAACAAGATCATGTTACCAAAAAATACAATGCATTTCTACTACATAGCACTTGCTATGGTTCAACCCGAGCCTGACATGTCATGGAACATGTAGGATAGGAAGCCATATCACATAAGCGTTATATAACTACAAAACGCGCTCACGATATGTAGTTATAAAACACGTACGCAATTTGGAAAACAAAAAATAATTTAAATACATAGGCCCGAAACCTGCGGCCCATTTTAACAATCAAGAACGCGAAAACGAAGGCCAATTGGAGCGTTTTGGAGCAAGTTAACTGCTTGGGATTGTTGGAGGAGCTGATTTAGGTTGAGGGGAGGAGATTTCACTGGTGAATTGTCATCCAACAAGGTAATTCAATCACCCAAAGCATTCTTTTCTTTGTCAATTTTTAACCTATAATTGTGTTTTTTAATAGAATAATCAACCCAACAACTCCCAGGCTAATGTTTGATGGATTCAAACTAAAATAGGCTATAAGAATAAAAAACATCATGTCTAATAGATATTCAATGTTCCAAAAGGCTAGAAATATATAAAACAAACACAAGTATAATCCCAACTTGCATAGAATTTGATGGACAATGCAAATTTTGAATTGGGAGACTAGTGAGAGTGCCCACCTATAACATGCATAGTCAAACCTTCAAATGCAATGATTGTGGNAGTGCCCACCTGTAACATGCATAGTCAAACCTTCAAATGCAATGATTGTGCTAGAATTAACACAAAGTGCAATAAAATTTAGCAATTATTTTCATAGCTATGTGAATGCCAACATTTTAAGATACATAGTGAATGAGGGATCCAAATGTAACAACCAATATAATCATCAAAATGGAAGAAAGAGGAAATTGTGATCAAAATATGCAAGTTGGACCCTCATCTTGATCAAAATTCCATATTTAACAATCTTTTGACACAATAAAAAACACATATGACTATATAAAGGGATTGTAATTTCTAGAAGAATATCAATACTCAACAATACCATGTGAATCCATCGACCTATTCATTCTGAATGTCCCAGACATACATAGAGTCATATACAACAACTCGAGTAAATTTATAAGCTATGAAATCTCACAACAACATTTAATTCAAGAGATCTACTTGATCCTGAGAGTTGAATGAGCGACAATTTATAAAGTCATAATCACCACGAAATGTTGAGGAAAGGTGACCACTCCATACATCATATGCCTGAAATGTGGATTCATTTTTTACATAATGTCAGCTTTCAGACATTTGACTACCCATATCCTTAGATCTAGCAAATACATAAATGACTTTACTCAAACAGTCTATGCCCTTGCATCACTAGGTTTATCAACCATTTTTTAAAATAGCAAAAACAATGGGTAATATATTTCTACATGTTGAGTCTCTAAGCTCATCTACAACCAATTGTAGTCCAGTCCACAAATTCTCCATTTTCCATGTAACTTTTGGTTGGTTTCCATGGTTATACAACAATGGAAATGGTGAACACCCATGAACTACCTAGAGTGCGTCGTGAGAGTGTTCCCAACCATGATCGAGTCAATTATATTTAGAGGATATGGTGGCATCCCTGTATCACCCCTTTTCTTGCCTCGTGCATGTCCTAATAGTCCCTTGGCCCTTTCTTTTACATATCCAAGGGACATAAAGGCCAAAACATGTCAAAATAGCACTCCTAAATTCAAAGAAGTTTAAACCCAAGTGTGCATGGAAAAGCCACCAATGAGGGTGAAGAAGTGCCTTAACTTCTAGAAAGAAGTTGAACGAAACTCACTATTTAATTGTTAAATGTTTAATTTTAAGTTTTAAATGTATGTAAGTGAATGCCATTAAATTGCTTGTAACTTGAGTTTTCCTTAATTTACATTTTCAATTTTGAAGAGATGTCATTATATACCATGTATACGTTTCTAATTATTTCCTTATTGATTTTTTTATTGTACAGTGCGGCTATGGACACCAATGCTGAAATATTGATTGAGCTTGCCCAGTTGAGAGGTCTCAGTAATGCTTTTAGTGGTGGTGATAGGATTCGACGTTCACTTGCATTCACTTTGGATGCAATTGTTGATACTATTACATTGTCAAGCAACATACTATATGATATTACTTCATATAGAGAAAGAAAAAGACGTAAGTATGCTGATGGGTTAGCTACAGTGCAATAAAAAGTTGAAAATTACCAAAGAGTATATATTTTCATTGTTTAGGGACCCTCGCACAGGGGAAATCCCAAATGCAAATAGGCCACATATCTCTATCGAGTGGTGCACATATCAACCATTTGTTGATAACTGGATGGACAGATGGTATATGGTTTTTGATATGCCACCACACAACAACGGGGAAATCCCCTTGTATTTCCTTCGCAAGATGTATGCAGAGTTCATGTTGGATAAACACATAAACTATTTTGATATATTGCTGTTTCAGGGGATCGGTGGGGGGATGCCCCAAAACCGACCCAATTCCAGGCTTCGAGACGTTGATCTCCCTATCCCTGCTCCTCACAAGAAGTTAACTGGGCCAGATGTCCCACCTGTACATCGTGTTATTCCACAAACACATGATGCATTTTTTAGTTTGGCACGGGCCATTGTTCACCATAGCACTATGGTTCAACATATGGGTGAGGAAGGGACATCTGTCCCTGGTGTGGTATATACACCAGGTCGTCATGGTGCAAGACCATCTTCTAGTGCAGTACCACCCACTAGTGCAGTACCCCCATCTACTGCAGGACCATCTACTAGTGTAGCACCATCAGCACATTCCCAGTCTACTTTTAAGCCTCACGAGTGCACATCGTGTGGTCGTCCATGCTATGGTCTTTCGTCAGATGTTGACTTCAGTGGGTTTTTGAGTGATGTATGTATATGGTTAATTGTAATAAATTCTTCATTTATTTTCCTCTTTGTACACATATGTATAGTTTGAGCTAATATATTAATTTTGTGAACTTGCAGTTGATGCTTTATGCCGGCAGCGACGCCCCAGAGTATCATGTTCCACACTCTACACAGGGGCACGGCATTCCATCCACTGATCCCTTGGTTGGTGGATAGATTCCTATAGCACCCATTGCCGTATCTCACACTAAGGTAAACATTTTAAAATTTCAGTTTTTCAATACTTGTTAATTTGTTAATTTCCACATACTCTACATGTTAGTTCACTAATGTTATCTACAGTCTAATATTTACAATTATTAAACTTGCAGATGCCGGATCCTTCACGGGGGAAAGCAGTGATGGAGGTAGGATCCATGGTCGTATCGACCGAGGAAATATCTAGGTAGATGCCTGATCCTTCATGAGGGAAAGCAGTGATGGAGGTAAAAATTTTAAACATTTAAAAAATGTCATTTTTTAAATACATGTATGTTCGATGAATCATGCATGTCTAACTACATGAACTCTTGTTGACTATAGGCACCAACCGAAACACCTGGACCATTTCCTGGAGTTCTATCTCCTCATAGGCCATATGTGAACAAGGGTCAAGTGTATATGAGACGACCTACTCCTAGAAAGAGTGAAGTTGTCCACGACCATGGAGATACTGATACCATGGTGATTTGTATATCCTTCGATGATATTTCTTGGTTAACTTGAAATCCAGTGCATAAAATGTTTTGTTAATGTTTGATTTGCATGTTTACTGCATTAGGAGCCAGAGTTTAATATTGAAAACCTTGCAGGGATGGTTGATGCAGCATTCAGTGCTGCATCTACAATGGCAACAAGTCACACAGAGGCACAACTATTTCAACATGATCGTTACATAGTTTATTATTGTTGGCGTATGTTTATTCATGCATGTCTAACTATTTCAACATTTGGTGATTGTAGCCACCAACAGCAAGCGTTATTAATGCAACAATCAATGTGGTATCTGCAATAACAACAAGCCACACAGAGGTACAACTATTTGAACATGATATAGACATAGTGTGTTATTGTTGTCTATTGTTTATTCATGCACATTCCTAACTATTTCAAGATTTGGTGATCGTAGCCACCACCACCACCACCAGTTCCTACCCCCTTTGGTTCAACCATGGATGCGACCATCCTTCATGTTCAACCAACAGCTCCATCTGCTACATAAGAAACACAATCCCCTTTGTCACAGTCTCTCATTGAGGTGAGATGTCCATTAATGAACAATTGTTTCATGCAATGTCCATTAACATTTTCATAATTTTTGAGTTAATTTAGATATGGTATTTTATTGAGCTAATGTATTAGTACATAGTTAGTTGAATTTAACAATTGATATTTAATTTGCAGGATCCAGAGATGCACACTGGTCCTATAGTTGTGCCTATAGGATCACCCTCGAGAAAGAACAAGAGGAAGCTTGAGTTTTTATGTGTCTTATGGGATATGTACATTTCGATACATGTACATGTGGCTTGGACAGTTTTGGATACATGTACATTGACATTTCACTTACATGTACATGTGGCTTGGATAGTTTTGGATACATGTAGATGTGGCTTGGATAGTCTTGGATAGTTGTGGAGACACATGTACTTCTGGTTACTTTTGGATATATATGTACTTTTGGATACTTTTGGATATATATGTACTTTTGGAGACATGTACATTGACATTTCAGTTATAAATGAATGATACATTTCACTTTGAATTTGTTCTTTGGTTTCCACATGTTCTTGTGTCAATCCATTGTATTTATTTGTGAGGATTATCTATTACTTATGAATGCACTATGTCAAAAGAAAAAACTATTATATTTAAAGGTTTCAATGATCTCAATACATGCACACTAAAGTCATAGTTCTTGCTCGTGTAATTTAATAAATATAAGTGCAATACAATGTATTTCAAGGTTTCAATGAATTCACTACTTGCACACCAATTGGATATATCTAATTAAAAATTATGAGTTTGGATTCATTAAATTACAAGTTAAGTCAATGCTCAAGTGTAATTTAATAAAACTAAGTGCAATACATGCTTCACATTTCATCAACAACCAACAACACTATTCAACAAACCTCATGCACCCAATGACTAATCAGTCAGCATTAAAGGAACTACAATAGAATCCAATTACTAAGAACCAACTTTGTGAATCAACATGATTTGAAGCATAAGTCCACCGAATTTGAAAAAGTTCAGTTCGACATTAGATTGATTCTGAATTGAGTTGTGACAGTAAGATAAGATTAGGGTTAGGATTAGGGTTTCCTTGGTAGGGTTATGGTTATGGGCCATTAATGTTAAACAATAAACCCTAGTTAGGGATAGGGTTTTCCAAGTTTGGCCTTTGTTGGCATGAAATGCATTGTCCAACTTTGGCTCTCATTGGCATGACTGCATTGTCTCTACTGAGCGAAACCCTAGCTTCAGAAACCATTATAGACGGAGGTCACTGGGTAATGGACAGGAGGGAGAGCCGCCCCCCTAGCTAAAATCCCATGTCAAAAATCCAACGGAATCGACGGTTCATCGATCAGAGTCCCGAGCATTGATCTATGGTGAGTTGCAGGTCACCTCCAGATACCGTTCAGGGACACCTGGTGGACTTGGTCCCAGTGCGCAAAAAACCTCATGGAGCGGCAATTTTGAATTTCGTCAACTCCTGCTAGCGTGTTTGGGCATGGGAAATATGGCAACGCCAACCGCATCCCCACCATCCATGGCTTTCTAGCTTTGGCCTTCGTTGGCGTGACTGCATTGTCCCCTACTGAGTGAAACCCTAGCTTCAGAAACCACCATAGAAGGAGGTCATCGGGTAATGGACAGGAGGGAGAGCCCCCCCCTAGATAAAATCCCACATCACAAATCCAATAGAATCGACGGTTCATTAATGGGAGGCCCGAGCATCGATCTATGGCGAGTTGCAGGTCACCTCCAGATACCGTTCAGGGACACCTGGTGGACTTGGGCCTGGTGCGCAAAAAACCTCACGGAGCGGCAATTTTGAATTCCATCAATTTCTACTAGCATGTTTGGGCATGGGAAATATGGCAACGCCAACTGCATCCCGACCATCCGTGGCTTTCCAGCTTTGGCCCCCGTTGGCGTGACTACATTTTCCCCTACTGAGCGAAACCCTAGCTTCAGAAACCACCGTAGACGGAGGTCATCGGGCAATGGACAAGAGGGAGAGGCCCCCCCGTAGCTAAAATCCCACGTCACGAATCCAACAAAATCGACGGTTCGTCGATCAGAGGCCCGAGCATCGATCTATGGCGAGTTGTAGGTCACCTCCAGATATCGTTCAGGGACACCTGGTGGACTTGGGCCCAGTGCGCAAAAAAACTCATGGAGTGGCAATTTTGAATTTCATCAACTCTTGCTATCGTGTTTGGGCATGGAAAATATGGCAACGCCAACCGCATCCCCACCATCCGTGGATTTCCATCTTTGGCCCTCGTTGACGTGACTTCATTGTCCCCTACTGAGTGAAACCCTAGCTTCAAAAACCACCATAGACAAAGGTCATCGAGCAATGGACAGGAGGGAGAGCCCCCCGCCGCCCTAGCTAAAATATCACAATTTCAGGTACACCAATGACCCAACATGTCAGCCTTTCAAAATTTTCTATTATGCATATAAAACATTAACCTTTTGAAAGCATGAGAGGTTCCAAATTTTGTTTGTTTATTAAGTTTATCACTTAATATTTTCAGATGCATGATGTTTACGTACTTCACATGCATAATGTTAGCGTATGTTACTTTTGAATACTTCATATGCATAATGTTGAAGCATGTTAATTTTGAGTTGTTTGTGTCAATATTAGTAGGCTATTTTCTTCCACTTTCAATGTTCAAAAAAACATAATCAACTAAAAATAAAGTTAAATAAATATCTTATTATCTTTCATTATCTTTTAAGTAGAAATTAAACTTCTCAATAAATAAAAATGAGATGAAATTCCAACACTACTAGGCACTACCCCTTTGGCAATGGACATGCGGGTATAAGAGGTGAGTTGTCAAGAAGGAAATTATACAAGCCTTAAAACATTAGTTTATCGTTGCGGCATCTTGTTTCCTTCATCCTAGTTGTATATATCAGCTGAAAACATTGACAATATTACCTACTTAAAAAAGTAGGGTTTTAGTCCTGTAAGAGAGCCTACAAAGAACTTTGATAAGTATGACCTACAGAGGTACATGTATGTATTCTAATGTTATGTATATCATGTGAATGAGATCTTGAAATGTTCATATGATTGATATATATGGTTTATTGATCATATGTAAAATTTGGCATGTTCATTAACTTGACATACAAGAGAAATTTTGGCATATTTATAAACAACATTATGGAAAATTTTGCATATCAAGAACACAAAATTGACATATTCATAATACATGGGGAAATTTAAATTATGATACATACCTCATCATGCTAGATCCCACCTATTATCATACAACCAAGCCCTCTGGATCACCTCTTATAATGATGGTCTCCACTAGTCTCTCGTGCTCTGTATCCGGTAAGAAGTAGCGTACCCTCGA
>LPNX010199038.1:27274-31199 GCA_001517045.1 Pseudotsuga menziesii | reverse complement strand
CAGTCACCATCACAACAAGGTGGGCAAAAACAAGCAAGTTTTCTGGTCCAAATTTCAAATACTGGGTTATCAGAACTTCGAACCGAATGAAAGCCACGAGTACCAGGAACAGTCTTGCATTCCCATGCATGTGAACGATCTATGTCCACCACCTCCCAAAAAAATCTCTCCACATGTCTCTTTCTTGTGGATTCTACTCGCATAGCTGATTCCTCTCCCATTACTGACGTGCGCCACCTGACTATAGATTGAGCATTTCGAATAGTAGATATTGTAGATAATTTCAATTCCTCTCTTCGTAGGGCTGTTTTGACACACGCTCCGGCTCCATCGTGCTCTCCTTTACCATGCCCAGTCTCAAAATAGTTCCACATATGTGGAACTTTGTAGTTTTTATGCAATGAACACAACCATTGAAATATGCATGCATTTTTTAACTGACCAGCACATCCATCAGACCAAATCCAGTGTCGATCCATCTACATGTTCTTGCCCTTAAAATAATCATAGAACATGATGAAGCAATGACGTACATAGTGGAAGTCATGGCACCTATCATCACTTATGTAGAAGTGATATTCCTTTAGAATTTCTCTTTGCTCTTCACTACTATTTGGGCCATGCCTATATGTGATATGCACCATCAAGGAAATTTGCTCAGAGTGATAATACTGACTTTGGATCTCATTTTGAGGTTACAGAGTGTAGTTCTTGGCAAAATCAACAACTGAAAGTATAGTAACACAAGGAAATGTATCTTTGCATATTCTAAACTTCTCATCTTGCCATCGTGCCAAGTGGACATGCTGAACATATTGACGTGTCTCTTCAATAAATTCCTTGATGAAGACACTAACTTGTACCTATTGACACAAAATGATCTCAATATCAGATTTTTTTGTAAGTAAGGAATGGAATGTGACTGTTCAAACATAAATTTATAGATAAATGCATGTACCTGAGATGTCACCAATTGTATTTTTTGCTTTCTTTCCCTGGGACTATTTCATAGCTGATATATTTGAAACTTTTCATGTTTGTAACCATATTCCCGAATTCATTGTCTCTAGTCTCGTGCATACATTGGCTCAATAATGCCATTCCAGCATAGTTGGAGCAAGTTTCATCCAAACAGTATTTTGCATAGTAAGTTTGCCCCTCAGGCCTATTGCACATGATACTATGAATGAATTCTCTTGATGAGGTCAATGGTATTGTCAAGGAGCAATCCTGCACATGGTTAGTATGCAACACACGACGAATGTACAAAAATGTTTCATAGTAATATTCATATTCTACATGGTATCTACAACAACAAGTGTTACGAAGAGTATTTATTCTAACATACCAGGGCTTACATTTCTCAAAAGATCTTTGACCCAAATTTAGTTGTCTATGTTCATTCCTAAATTTCTCGTATAGTTCTGTCTGTGTTATATCAAGAAGATGCTTAATATGTGGTTCACGGTCCTTTGAACCCCTTCTCAGTTTTAGTACATCCTTCCGGTTTGAAGAAGGCCTTGTGTGATCATGCCAAAAACTCTGCACTAGTCCCTTTACTGCATCAACTAGCTTCATGTCACGACGTCGCAACCGACCAATAAAGGCCCAAAAATATGTCTGGGTGGTTGTGTCAAGATGTTATCTTCTAATAGAATACCTACGGAGGGTTTTTACATTCAAATTAACTAGTTTAGATGTAGGCTTGAGAAACGAAGGACCCTAGTGTTCTTATTTACAATTGCTTGTGACAACACACAACGAGCCACATTACGGTCCTTTGACCGTGTGTTCTTACCAATTTTACCAAAGGCATCTACTAAGCTTTTAACTATATGAGAACTTGGTCCAAAAAGCTTTATCATATTTATCCCTAACGATTTCCTAACAATATTCATGCCCCTAGATTTTAACAATGATAAAAATAATCTACATTTATCTCCATCACATTTAGAAACAAAATATTTATTTAGTATCTGTTGATTTTGATAAGCAATACTACGTTTAGATAGCGTACCTTCAATGGAATTGAGGAGTCCTTCATCAACTTGTATACGCTTCGAAGTTCTTCGACGTGTGCTTTATAATGGAGGTAAGGGGGTTTAATTTCTATCATCTAGTGCATCAACAATACGCTCTGGCGTTTCAGTAGCAACTTGTTGTCCTTCACTCTCTTCCTAGTAGTTGGATGGTGGAAGTTCAACATCCTCATTGATGGTCTGGTTAATATTTTCTTCTTCAACAGTAGGCTCCATGTCCAACGTCTCTTCAATAGTAGGCTCCATGTACACCGCCTCTTCATGAGCTTCATCTTGAGATGGTAACTTATCACTTTGACTTGATGTGGGATTTGAAACATCCCCTAATGAGCACCTACGTTTTGCTTCTTGAATACTTCCATGGGGTGCTTATTCAACAACTATTGTGGAAATTGAAGGTCCCTCTTGTGAACGCTTCTTTTTTTTCTTGTGCTGGATTAATAGGATGAACCACCGTATCCTCTATAATTGGATTTGGATTAGTTTCCAAAGAAAGCCTCCGATTCATCATGTCTATTCTTTTCTTTTCTTTCTCTTCTTCGATGACTTCCTGAGGTCTCTTCTTCCTTGCTGATTTTCTTCCTCGGTTACATACATTCCCCATCACCATAATGATTAATGTCAATGTAGTTTGTTTTTGTTGCTCCTCAATTACAAGCTTTCAAACCTTTAACTTGCTTTATAACTATTGATCCTTCAAGGTGCTTCAATCTTCCTTCTCAGTTGTTCATATTTCCCATCAAAACAATAATGAATGGGAAAATTTACCTTTGGTTCTCTTGAATAATAAGCAAATGAAAGCTATATCCACCATCACCATGAAATGACATTGAATCTTGATATCTTATCCTGTGTGCTCCTCAACCATGAAAGATGTCCTCAATGCTACACCTGCATAACAAAAAGAATGATGGAGACTGTGTAGATTGTGAGTATTTCCATAGGCAGGCTCGTGCTCTTGAAAAATAATGCACACTAATCAAAATTTTCATAAAAACAGAGTGAAGTTGCTCTCGGACAAAGACAATTCACTGTTCTAACAGTCCCAAAACACGCATGCGTTATGTAGAGTCAAAACACGTACGCGATTTGTATAAGCAAAACGCGCAAGCGATCTGTTTAAGCACAATTAATGGGGTGGGTGCACGGCTAAATGTAATTAGAATATCAACTAAAATCAACTAAAATCATTAGATGTAGTGATTTAAAGATTATCATTTAAAAATGTGACAGATTTAAATTTTAAAACATGGTGAGGTAATATTCATTTATAAATAAATGAAATAAAAAGATATAGAAAATTTATTTAAACTATTATTGTTTTTATAAGAAAAAGATAAATTTAAACTTTATGTTCCATGACTAGTTATTCATAAATAAATGAAAATAGATTATGAAGTAAGAAGATATAATAAAATCATTTTATATTAGTAATCCAAAATCCAATTTATAAGGAGAAAGTAAACTTAAATAAATTACACACAACCTTCATTAGTATGACATATATAATTTAAGGACATAGGAACTTAAATGGGTTAGATAGAAATAAACATATACTTCATTACTTAGACATGATTTAGAATACATTCAATTTAAATATAAATATAGAAATTTAATATAAATATTTAATAAAAGAATATCCTTTTGATTAAGATAGTTAGTCTATCCAATAAAATTGTTATCTAACATCCTAAACAATAACAATATTGTGTTGATGAAGATAGTAGACCTACCTCTTAAAATCAATTTTGATTAATTAAACTTAAAGTACATTAATTATTTTTATTTATCAAGTTATTATAAAAGTCAAATAATTTTTTATTATTATGGTTCATGAAAATTGATATTTTATAAATATTATGAAAATTAAATTTAATATTTTGTAA